>CAEGAE010100740.1:0-30871 GCA_903067095.1 Girardinus metallicus | reverse complement strand
AAGTGAGCTATTATTGTTACAGGTTAATTTTCTAAACTACAGAAAAGTAACTGTTAGAGAAGCTCAAATGTGAAAAAATGGACTGATGTTGATATGCGATAGTAACACTGCTGTTATGTTAGATTTACCAATGTTTTATTTTATCCGATTATCGAATTAATCATAAGAATAATCGATAAACTACTCGATTAATAAAATATTCGTTTACAACAGCCCTAGTTTAATGAATGATCTGCACATAAAGACTAAAACATTTTTTTTCTTAAGATGTGGAATAAAACCATACACATACATCCTGTCAATTCTCCATAAAATCAAGTCTTTCATACCCCTTAAAATGCTTTTAGGTTTTATTCAGAAAAAAAAGATTCTTACTGACCTGGAGACCATATCCTGGAAAATGGCGTGAGCGTGATTTACTGTCTTTAAATTCATCCCCTAGGTGTGACCTGAAACAGATCAACAGTAATTCATTCTATACAAATGGATGATATTTCACTGTGCAAAAACAGAACTAAACAAAGATCAAAGATAACTTCAACTAAAAACAAGACTGTCTGGCTCATCTGAAGAAAAGAAAAAGGAGACAGCTTTAAATTTTTATGCAGATGTTGCAGTTTATTACCCTCACACACACACACACACCTGTGTTTGTCTCCTTCTTCTGAGCTTGAACTTGAAGTTTTCCTCTTATGCTTCTTTTCCTTTTTCTTTTCCTTATCTCCTCGCTTCTCCTTCTTTTCCTTCTTCCTCTTCTTTTTCTTATCTTTTTTGTCAAGATTTTGACGCAACTATTTAGAAAAAAGCAACAATAAAAAGATAACAATAATACTATGTGAATTACTTTGAAGAAACATTAATGCAAATGATTTTATGTTCGTGTCCACTTTTGACTAATTACAAAGTAAAAAACATTATTAAAATATCACAAAAACCTTTTTTCATGTAAACCACTAATTACCATCTCCTTTATTTTCTTCATCTTTACTGGATTAGTCAAAACTTCTCTTTTCTTTTCTTCTTCCCGTTTCCTGTGAAAACCACACACGGATTCATTTCCCATCTTGCTCATATATTTCCAGGAGTTACAGGATTAAGGTGGATTTACTGACCGGATTTGGAACAGGGGGTCTTCCCTGATCTTTGCTGCCAAATCGAGGCCAGAAGCTGGAGTGGTAAGGTTGAATATCGACCCTGGGAGGAGGCCGGTCTCAGCTGAAGGGCCACTCTCTGGCTCCTCGTACTGATCTGTGATCTGCTTGTCAATGGGACGCCCCAGCAGGTACTCATCTCTAGACACCTGCCCAGCGGGGCCTTGGTACATCCAGTCGAGGCGATCATCTTTTTTCCTGTTGCGTAAAGGAACCCAATTATTGTATTGCAGTAGACACCAAATAAATGTAGCTGAAGATGTTAGCTTACTTGATGGCTCCAGTTTCCTCGGCATATCTGGTAATTTCTTCTCGGGCTCGCTCTTCCTTCAGCTCCTTCTGGAGCTCCTCTATCTTCTTGCGTTCTGCCTCATATTTCTGCTCAGCTTTCCAAACTCGCTCTATGTTTTTCATAGTCTGGGGATGCCAGCTCTTCTTTAAATTCTGGAAAAAGACAGGGTAGAAATATTTACCTGCAGTGCCAGCCAAAAATGATTCATGCTCAATTCCTACAACTTTCACATAAAGCAAACAGAAAGTTGAATATATATTATTGAAAATAATGACAATAATCTATTAAGTGTTAGGTATGGTTGTATTCAGTGCCCCTAAATCAACAACTAAAGCGATAAGTCACCATCAGCCATGTATCAGTGTATTGATAGCAGTTTATATATACAGTTTCAAAGTCGTGCCACAGTTTCTAAACTGGGTCGGGCTTTGACTGAGCCATTCTAACACAAACATGCTTTGAACTAAACAACTCCAACGTGACTCGGCTAGAAGGTCAGGGTCATTGTCTAAGTATTTGTGGAGAATACGGCCAATTCATAACTGTTGTATTTCTTGGTCTTTATTTTGTCGTTTGTTCACTAGCAGTGGAAATTTTACTTAAATAAATCTGTTAAAGTGACACACTGGAATACGTTGTCTACTTAGCTCACTTGTCACTATAAAATGTTAGATTAACGAAACCAAAGTTAAATTTAATTTCGTAAAACTGAAAGATAGTTCCTTATAAGTCAAAACTAATTCTCGGATTTTCTCGTTACTCTCTGCAGACACAAGAAAAAGGGTGTACATTGAAATGACATATTTTAATGGAGTTTTTTAGTTTATCTGTAACGTGAAGAATATTTTCTCCTACGTATTTAAATCAAACTTACCAAATCTCCGCCTCCCATTTTGGAATCTAGTTTAGGTTTTTAATCTAACAAGAAAACAAGACGGCCAAAAGGAGTCCCTTAAAAAGAAGACGTAAAACAACGAAATCCTAAACGATAGCTAGAAAATGGAGTCAGTCAGGCTTCTCATTTCCTGTTTTGAACGAATAGTTCCGGTTGCGAACATGGTGCAACAAATTATTCCCCCTGAACGTAACAGTCACAGAAAATTCGTTCCTCTACTTTTTCTCGTAAGGTCATTAAAGTCACTAATAATAATAATAATAAAAATAATAATATAAAATAATAATAATAATAATAATAATAATACGGAAAATAAAAATAAATTTTAGCTTTTTAAATCAATAAATACGTTTTAAATGTCAAGATGTTAAATATAGTAACGAAAGTCACAATTTACTGGGCAATAAGTAGGACTAAATCAAAGTAGGACTATGGTTTCTTCATAATAGCTTTAATTGTAGTTGACAGGCAATTTAAAGATTACAAAAAATGTCCAACATAACATCAAAATCATTCAGTTTTCTTAGAGCTTCAGTTTCTGGAATCTCAGCACTGTTTTGTCATCTTACTGCTTCTTCTAGCGGACACACCTTATTAGCCATTTACTTTTTCAAAAGGGAATTTTTTTTTTTACTACCATCTTTCCAGAATTGTAATTTTTGATGTTGGGTGAGAAAGCAATGCTTGCTGTCTTCACTCAAATTTACTCCAATGTGTTTCATCAGTTTGAGGTGAAGGTGCAGGTCAGTCAACTTCTGCCACAAAAGATACTTCCATGAATATATGGCCAATTGGCTGCTGCTATGTGCAATGGTGCAAAATCCTATTAGAACAGGAAGCACCTCCAAACTTTTCCCATAAAGGTGGGAGTGTGGAATTGTCCACCACATTGTGAAAAGTGAATACATTCACAATGTATTCACTTTTCACAATGTATTAACTTCAAGTGACCAAGAGTCATCCTTTAAACTGGCATGATTCGTCACTGCAGAGAACATGTCTCGTTTGCTCTAGAGTCCTGTCTGTGTGATTTATGCCACTTCATCTGACATTTGGCATTAGTCTTGGTGATGTAAGCGGCTTAGCTATGGAAAGCCACTCCATTAAGCTCTCCATGCACAGTTCTTGAGTTAATCTGAAAACTACATGAAATTGAGAAAAAAAATTACGACCTCTGTGCAATCTGCACTATATTTTGTCATATGTGATGTTATGCAGTCTACAACTTTGTAGCAAATGAGTTGCTGTTCCCACTCACTTTATATTACCTCTAACAGTTCAGTAGAATATTTAGCTGTGAGCAAATTTCAGGACTAGCCGTTTTGCAGATGAGACATCTTCACATGGTACCATGGAGGAATTTATGAAACTCCTTAGAGTGACCCATTCTTTCAGTAAGGTTTGTAGAAGTAAGCAGCATGCCTAGGTGCTGGATTTCATGCACATATCAACCTGGAAGTCAATAAAATGCCTGAATTCAATGTCTGAGATGGGTGGTAGAGAAACTCTCTGCAATGAAATTTTCATAAATCATACATACTACATTCTACAGGGTGTTAATTTTCTTGTTCTAACAGTTTTTGTATTTTAGAAAAATAAACCCCAGAAATAAAATACTCAGCATACTTACTAATCAAAGTTTTGCTTTTGAGCCAGACACATTCATTCTAAAACAACCGAAAAGTTAGACATGATCCAGCATAATATTTTTTGAGTAATCCTGCAAGTGAACTGGCCCGGAAACAAAGCGATAAAATCAGGAAACATCCACATACCCCAAGCACTGAATTAAATAGATGTAGATTGATTTTGTTTTCCAACACTGTTACAAGCATTTCGTCTATAAATAAAATACACACAGACTTAGTGGATTTCTTTATCAGATTTATTAATGAGGGACAATAATCGATTAGCTACAAATTATTATGGTATTTAAATTATTCTATTACAGTCTCCAAAAACTTTTACATCAACTACAGCAACCACTAGAAAATGTCTATAAAATAAAACAAGTCTATCTATAAAAACATCAACAACTTATAACATTAATACTAGTCAATGAACAATAATTGACTAATGTTTAAGCCCTTTTTTCTAATGTATCTTCTATACATAAATACAACTGTGAGTCTCTGATCATCAAAAGCTCCCTAAAATGTAGAAATCTGCCTGTAATTTGTGATGGATTGCATACATCCTATAAAGCTACACCACTACTGATCATATAACATTGATATTTAAAACAATATAACCAAATATAAGGAACCTAATTGTTTCACTCCTGAAAAAGAAAAGTCATCAGGGATTCTAGCTTTTCTTTACATTTTTAGGAATGCATATGAAAATC
Organism: Girardinus metallicus; assembly: GCA_903067095.1. Classification (NCBI taxonomy): domain Eukaryota; kingdom Metazoa; phylum Chordata; class Actinopteri; order Cyprinodontiformes; family Poeciliidae; genus Girardinus; species Girardinus metallicus. Next base: position 26,186 of record CAEGAE010100740.1, on the reverse strand, counting down.
ACTGACCTATAGGGGGCAGCAGAATTGTAAAAATAATATATAAAACCCTTTTTTTTTTTTTTTTTTTTTTTACAATTTGTTAATACATATCTATGGGGCTCTAAAAGTCCCATAGATATTTGACATTCAAATGAGTGACACTCATTTGTGTCACTCAAATGAGTTAGAGTGACACAAAGTCACTCTAACTCATTTGGAGACATATTTAATTCCAGAAAGGGCTTCGTTCTAGCATCATGCTTTTCCTTTTAAATCTCCAAACTAAGTCCTCTGTTCAGTTTTATGAGTAGTGCTAAATAACGGGGCTGCCAATGGTGCCTGTTGTTTTCTTTTAAGGTGGAGCTACAAGGCAATAATTCGTTTTTTTAATATAAATATTTGAATATCTGTTACTGCACATATGGATAAATCGAACAGGGGGGCTTTAAACCAGTAAAACAGAGACAAAATAGACTGGTAGGTGTTGAGGCAAAGTGCAGAGGACATAGGTGATAGCACTCAACAACTGTTACCTCTTTCACATTACACACAACCATTTGATCTATTGTTAAGAAGACAAATTTGTCAAGTGCAGCTCAGAGTCTTGTGCTTCTTTGTGTTGGACGTGTCTTTCAGTATTTGCAACCTGCAGTGTCAACAGGACGGAGCGGCTGGCTTGTTTTTGTGCTCTGCTTCCAGATGTGTCTGCTGTCCCTGAGCATGTCACAACAGAAACCTGGATTCATCAAACCAGACGGCATCTTTCTGTCCATGTCTTGGTTTGTTGTGGGTTTGTGGGTCTCGACGTCTTCACGTCGTTGAGTGGCTCTTTTGTTTTTGGTTTGTTTCATCTCGAGCACCTGTTCACATTTTCCTGTTCTCAAGTCTTTTAGCACCATTCTTTAGGTGAAAAAGGAACATAATTTCTGGTCAATTCTAGCTGTTATAGTGCATGAAATTCCCAAATTGTTATACATACAGTGCCTTGCAAATATATTCACAACGTTTCTGCATTTTGTCACATTAATACCAACCAACTTTAATGTATTTTTTAGTGTGATTTAAAGTGATAAATCAGCACAAAGTAGTGCATAATTTTGAAAAGTAAAGAAAGATGCCTGGTTTTCAAATATCTTCATGTAGTAAAATCTGAAAATTGCAGACTCGGAGTACAATTGCAGTCCTACCCCTCTATTCTGATACCGCTAAATAAATTCAAGTTTTAATAACTACTTTTGTAATCCTATGAGTAGACAGAGTCTATCTGTTTCCAATTTAACCTCAGAATAACTCCAACTGTCATTTTAAGGCCTCAGAGGTTTGCTAGAGAACAACAGCATGAACAAACAGCATCATGAAGACCAAGGGGCATAGCAGAAAGGTCAGGATGCAATGGTGGAGAGGTTTAGAGCAAGGTTAGGTTATAGCACAGTAGACAGTAATAATCAGCGGTACAGATGCGAGACCCAGGAGGAGCTGTACGTGTCTACAGCTCAGACAGGGGATTTCTGTCTGAGAGGTGGAAAGAAACTCAGGAAGTATATTCATACCACAAGCGACGTAGGAAACACAGCAAACAAAATGAAACACTTTACCTGGACTCACAACATGTGTGCAACTAAGAGTCTGCATCAACCTTAACCAACCATCCCCACAGTAAAACATGGTGGTGGCAGCATCATGCTGTTGGGAAGCTTTTCTTCAACAAGGACAGGCAAACTGGTTGGAAGAAGCAAAAGACTCGAGACGGGTCTTTTGCTTCACCTTCCAAAAAAACTACAGCTCTGAACATGCAACCATAGGGACAATGGTTTAGGTTTAGTTCAAAGAACAAACGTGCTAGAATGGCCCAGTCAAAGTCCAAGCCTAAATCCTACTTTAAGATCTAGAAAAGTTCTGTTCACTCAATCTCACCTGAGTTTTAGGTGTCATGTGAAGCAGAATAAACACAGAATAAAAGTTTCAGTCTTCAGATGTGCAAAGGTGGTAGAGACTTCCTCCATAAAACCTACAGCTGTAATCGCACAGAAATACGCATCTACAAAGTGTCGACTTACGAGGACTGAATACAACTAGATGTCACACTATTGAGATTACTATTAATTATAAAATGCTAAAAAACCGTTTTCTTTCTAAGTAGAAAGAAACTTAATTCTCCTGTAGTTCTGTCAAATAAAATTCAGTAAATTGAATGTGGCTGAGAAGTGACAAAACATGGAAGTTCAACATTTATGAATATTCTTGCAAGGTACTGTATATTATATTATATTATATTATATTATATTATATTATATTATATTATATTATATTATATTATCACAATAAAACAAAAAAATGGCTCTCGATCTGTGTGCTCTCAACAGAAAAGAAACCGTTTTGTCTCCTGGTACAGTGGGCTGCACTCATGTAGTCAGAATATTAAATACAAACAAAAAATATTATCAATGTCTCCTTTTTAAAAAGTTGGAAGCAGACCTGCTCCTCACTTTCAGAACATGTTCAACAAGTTTCACGTAAACATCTGTTTTCAGTTGGACTCATGTCCGTCCTCTGGTCTGCTGGCGGGTCGAGCAGCACGCTGCACCTTCGGCTCTTCTTTGATTCCTTTTAAAAATCTACAAAAGAGAGGTTTAGCTGCACAATGCATACAAGCCTGTGTTTCCTGTGTGGTGTAGCATCCCTTCTATCACTACCACAGGAGTTGCATACGTTTGTTCCATCCAGCTTTCATCAGTAATAGTGTGTCCAAACCATTCTTCTACTCTCTATTCTATTGTAAAACTATTCTCCCTCTGTGACAGAGAGGACTGAACCCTCTTACTACCAAACATCTCCTTGAAGTGATAAAATTAGCCAGATTGCCCTGTCACGTTTGAAACCGAAGGGTCTATCTCACATTTCAGCTTCAGCTGAGGCTCTGTGCTGTCAGACGACGACTGTGGAGGTGTGGGTGCATCAAAACCCTTCCCATCCCCATTTACTCTCTCCTCCCCATGCCCTGGCGGGGACTCGTGGGTGCGCATGTGCTTGGCCAGGTGGTCGTTGCGCATAAACACTCGCGGGCACAAAGCGCAGCTAAACTTCTTGGCACCGGTGTGTGTCTGCAGGTGGCGCTGCAGTTCATCAGAGCGGGTGAACCTCTTTCCGCAGAAGAGCCAGTTGCAGACAAACGGCCGGTCGCCGCTATGCCAGCGCAGGTGAGCCTTCAAGTGGGAGGTTTTAGCGTAGGCTTTGCCACAACCAGGGATGTGGCAGTTGTGCATGTGCTTCGTCCTGCTGTCGTCGGCGCTCTGGCCCATCTGCTCGGCGTGGATGCAGTTGGGGCACCGGCACATGGTCTGCCCGGCGCCCCGAGAAGATGAACGTCGCTGGGGCTTGGGCCGAGCTGACACAGAGGTCTCCTGCGGTTCCTCCAAGGAGAAGGTTTCCTGCTGCAGCATTTCAGGTCCCAGTGGTTCCATCTTGAAGCCGTCCAGTGGGAAGAGGTGGGGCGAGTGTGAGGTGGGGGTGTGCTGAGCCGGGGGCATGGTGCACAGCTGTGGGTCGGAGCCATATGGGCCTAAAGAGTTCTGCAGTCCCATGGAGCTGCCAGTGCTCACTGAGGGCACGCCAACACTTTGTCCAGTCTGCAGGTCTATCCAGCTGCCGGCTTGCACATCGCGGTGGAGGTCCCACCAGGACGGGATGTTCATTTCTTCAGAGCTGCCACTAGATGGTGCTGTCCTTAACCAGGGCTCGTAAGGGTGGGCCATGAATGCCGGTGGTGCAGGTGTAAGATTCAGGATTAAGACAGCCGCTTGAGGAGGAGTTGATCAGTGTCTTTTCAGGCCGCACTGAGAAGAAAACCTGCAGAGACAAAAAAAACAAAAAAAAAAACATCTTTAAACCAATCTTTCATTCACCTATTTTAGTATCTCAACCTTTGGGAACCAAATGTTTCAAAACTAAATTTGCAGACCCCTGTTTGCAGCACTTAAATTATAAACTTTGAGGACACCTCCCCCGTTATCATAGATACAGCAGTTCTCACGCTGCGTGGCCGTGGAAACAGACGAGAGGGGGAGACAGACGTGTCCAGGCAAAGGCCTGCCACATGCATCCGCTGCCAGGTACTTCCCATGAAGGACCGTCAAAGACAAGCGCAAAGAAAACAACATCGCTGGCTCGGTATGGAGGCAGAGGCAGCAGCAGGGGGAAAAAAATTCAGCAAAAATGAAGGGAGGAGGTGAGGGGGAGCGTTGACAAGAGAACAGTTTGGTAGAGGAAGAAGTTGCAGGGAGGTATGGCTGCAGGCCAAAGCCATTTGTACATCCATGAGGCTTGTGGAGATAAAAACCTAGTAGACAGGAGTAGCATTTTATATATTTGTATATGTGTGTGTGTGGGTGTGCGTGTGCGTGTGTGTGAATCACACATGATTTACAACAACAGCCCTCTGGGCAAGTTACGGAAGAAGACGTGTAAGGCGCCCTCCCTCTGACACACTGGCTGCGAAGGAAGCATCAACAGCTGCGAACTAACAACATTCAGTAGCTGGAGAATAGGAGCCCAACAATAACATGAGAACAATTACTTATGTGTATAATTATGGGCACATGTTCTGAATTCACATCCTGTCCCCAACAAGCCTCGGGAATTTTCATTTGTGCACACTTCGGCGGCGTCATCGGCAGTCAGGTGTTACGTACCGGAGGAGGTGCCTATCCATTTTCCACAGGTGACACAAAGCTTGTTAAAGTTGGGCATGTTTGTGTAGGTGAATGAGAAGGAGCCAACAGGACATAAAACCAAACAGGTTCCAGCACAAAACCATCGTGTTGACTTCCAGTACTCTAATCACGAATGTCTACAATTATCTTTACAGCAGGAAACAATGCAGTAGTCTGGTATCTGTCTGGAGATGACTTGGTGTGCTGCATATCTGAAATGCCACATTGTGAAAAAACAAGAGGTCACCCACCAAGCTGTCTGATGGAGAACACCGTTACAGGAAGAAGTCAGTGGTATTATTGACCTTAAAGGACTCCTAACAGAAGATTTCAATCAGCAGAGTCTGAAGTAAAGCGAAGAGGATCAAAGCTAAGTTAAAACCACTCAGAGCTACTTTCTACTGAATGAAATTGTAAAACAATTAGTTCGGAATCTCTCTAATGAAAAGGTTTGCTGTTAAAGGTCAAGGTGACTTATTTCAAGCCAACATGGAGCCAGAGTTTTAACTCTATAATTTTTTGAAGATGCTCAGATCTACATGGTCCTCCTCTCCGCCCATAAACAAGCAAAGACAGCGGCATCTTCATTTGTCCAGTGAAAGGCTGGGAGAGCCCCCTGGTTCCTGAGGGAAACAGCTGGCATAAGGTGGGCCCCGGGGGAGTGTGAGAGCTGCACAAAATTCTCTGGTCATAAAACCTGCCCGACCAAGACTCAGCACAGACGCCATTTTACAAGTCTGCCATCGAACAGAGGCCCGACATGGGGGAGGAACGCTGAAGAGCAAGCTGCACTGATGATTCTTGCTTAATGTGTGCTTCCAACTGCGACTTACATGTTAACAAAGTCCAGTCATTTACAAAAGCCTTTATACACTTGGAGGCAATCATCACGAGGTTTTGATTCGCAACTAATTAATGATTTGCAAACAGGAACCTGTTGGTTGAATCTAAAACCCAAATCCTGGTCTACTGCTGCTGCAAGACCAAATATTTGGTCTAAAAATATTTGGGTTCAAATATTTTTGAACCCAAATATTTGTGACCCAGTTTGTTGGGTTAAAGAAGAAACTAGAAGGAGAGTCCTTATTCTTTACAGACCGCCATTTTGAATTACACTACTACCAGATCAGTCGTCACCAAACCTCTTACACAGGGGGAAATAAGAATGCTGCTGAATGATAATTTTAATGTCAGGGTGTTGTGTGCTAGAGAATAAGTTTGTTCAGATAAATAAATAAAAAAAAAAATCACCATTTACCTGCTAAATAGATATTAAAGCTAATGCGATATATATTCAGAATTTATATTTGATTAGTTGCTCAGTAAGCCAAGACAGATATTAATTCATGCTGTATTATCTGAGGGTTGTTGGTACATAATTAAAGCTAAAAATAATTAATGTTAACACAGATATTAGTAATTCAGGTCTTTTTTATATATATCTCACTCTATTGGTCTCTTTAGTCTATTTTTAGAGGTTTAAAACTTGACACTTTATTATGAATAAAACCTATAAACCATTCATGCTGTTACAAATGAATCCAGGCCCGGATTGCTCAATGTTGCCAAAAAAATTTAAGCGTGGTTGTTCTTTGCCCAATAGTTTTAAGAGTACTTTAAACAATCATGACAACTTTTGGATGTTGTTTGGATTGCAACTGTAGTAATAAATGTTCTGTTAGCCTGATATACACGTTACTCTGGACACTAAATCATCTGGGTTATTTTCTCCATCCAAATGCTGGATTCATCCTGCTGGTGAAGAAGTTGGCTGGTTTAAGGGTAAACGCTGTGTGAAAAATTGTGTCCAAGTTTAACTGGATTGAGAAGAGACAGGACAAAGTGTCATTCTCTACAGACCGCCATTTTGAACCAAACAATGACCTGATCAGGCTCTACTGACCTTTTCTACAGGATGAAATAAGAATTAAAAAGATGGTGAAATGATGCTGTATAATAATGTTCATGTTAGTGGCAGATATGTTTGTTAAACTAAAGTCATTTAGTAATCTTCACTTTTGAAGTGCTAAGTAGGCAGGACAAGCTAGTGCTCAACATTTGAGCAGTAGCTCAAATGTTCAACATTTTGAATATTGCTCAAAAGGTACCTATAAATAAAAAATATTTCATACAGTGTTGTCTATTAGATTTTAGTACATATATTAAAACAACCAAAAATAATTAATTCTTTGGTTTATTTTGTTCAACCCAATCGACACCTTTATAAATTCATAGTTTTAGCTTATTTTTTAACCTACCTCAGCGTACAGGATCAAACCTTAAACCCAATCCTCTAGCTGTAATCCTAATTAAACTATTGTTAACCTGAAGTACATTGAACTGCATGCACAGACACTGCTGGGTTACTCCTTTATCCCATAATAGTAAGTTTATGCTGTCGGAATAAAAGCTGGGTAGTTTTAAACAAAAAGATTGTAAAATTAAGCTGGTATATTAGTGTTAATATCAGTGGGTTGTGTTAATGATTTTATTTGAAACTGTAGAACAAGTTTATTCACTTAAGCTAATATTAGCCTTATACTTGTAAAGTTGTTATCACAACTATGTGCTAGGTGTGTTCATCATTTATCCTTTGATCAAGGAACTGGTGATAAGATCAATGAAGACTTTCTGAAATCTTTATTCTGAACATTTTTACTGCAGAACTGAAATAAACAGAAAAATAATTCATTCTAACCCAAATATTATTTATTTAGCAAAACAGTTTCATGGGTCTTTTTAATAACTCATTTGACCTGATGTTGCATATTTTTCCTGCTGACTTAAATTAATCCAGGGCTGCACTGATCTATTTTGACCAGAACTCTGGGTTCACAAAAACACCCTAATTTGGTTTATTTGAAGTCCAAGAAGTTTTTACTACATGAAGACCTTTTCCTATTGAACCCACAGGTCAAGTTTTATTACCTGTCTCATCACATCCCATCTGTTGACCCCTGATTGTATGCGGGAACTCGTTTGGGTTAACTGGTTTTTCAAGCTGTTTGTTTTAACCTGCCTAAATGTACAAGATGGATGGAGTGGAGCCGCAGGTTGGCAGGGTCCACTTCAGACGAGTCTGTAATGACAAACTTCAAACAGTTTTCTGACTAAATCAAACGCTTCAGACCTCAGCGCAGCAGCTATGTTCGAGTAAAGCGCTCTGGTAACATGTTAAAACAAAACACTAATTCCTGCTGGAATGACCAAGGTTGACTTGAAAAACCTGGCAGGTCGTAAAAAAAAAAAAGTTTTTGAACACCTGAGCAACGGATTAAGTTGGTGACATGCAGACGCAGACATGCATGTAGTTCTAATCTGTGCTAATCTCTTCTGCTCTCTCTTAAGTGTATGATTAATTGCAGAAATACTTCAGATATGAATGGCAGCTTAACATCCTGAATGATTTATGGGATTCCCAAGCACGGGTTTACACCCTAAAAACATTAAAAGGAAAGCTCTGCTTCTTCTTTGTTTACTATATTTTAAAAAGCAGAAAGCATGACAGAAAATTTTGGGAACATTTTTATGTCTTTTCATTTTGACTGGGTAGCCAAACAACAACTGAGCATTAATTTACAAGAGTCAACAGCCATTGACCTGAATTTTCTCTTATTCTGCTGCTCTTGTTTTTTAACACTAAGAACTTTACTCTGTGGCCTTTAAATCTGTTGCTACCGTTACACTTGAATTTCCTCTTTACAGGACAATAAGGGTTGTGTCTAATCTATTCTATAGTTTATAACACTATTATTAAGCAGAAAATGATTAATAAACATCTATTAAGTCTTAAATGACAAAGAAATGAAGAACTGACAGAGTAAACCAAAGGATTTTCTCCTCCTCAGGATGGAGACAGGTATGTTGGGGGATCAGGTAATTTGGGACAGCATAGCTAAACAGACATTTCATCTTTGCATTGACAATTATGTGGCAAAGATAAGGGTATCAATACTTAACATTGGCTTGAAAGTATCACCAAAATCACATAATTTTCAAGGAGTGAAACCACTTTTTAATTGTGCCATCTCAATAATCAAATACATGAATCCAACCTTTACGTGAAATTGTAAACATCAGAACACACATAGTGGAAATTAATGACAAACATTTACTCAAACTTTATTTTCTTTAATATATTTGTTGTATTTTATGTGTGCATATCTAAATATATAGCAAATTATGGATATCATTTTTTTTGTTACGCATTAAATAAAATGTGTAGATATTTTCGATGAGTAATTATGAGCAGTAACGCAGCAATTTGAGGACTTGATATGCAATCATTTGATTTTTAACACTTTAAGTACATTAATTTATTGTCTATGCCAGCTTACTGGGTGGTGGGGGAGCTCATTGGACGAGACGCGGGGTACGGTCTGCACAGGTCGTTTTAAGAACATTTAACTACAAATAATCTGAAAATTCTGCAGATAACAATGTTTTTTTTTTCTTTTTGATGAAGATTAACTATGCTGGCCTTAATGAATTAATACAACTACAGTGTACTCAATCAAGAGAGTTTGCACATCGTAATAAACGTACAAGCTGAATTCATATAAAACAAATTAGATCCAGGAGTCCAGACTGATGTAAAAATACAAGATATGAGGGATTATTTGAACAAAAAAGCTTATTTTAACTTTTAAGAAGGATTTAAATGTGTTTCTTTGCTGTCTTTTTACTTTTCAGCCTCACAGCTGATGGATTTTACATTTTGGGTGGAAAAGAGACAACGCAAACTTGAATTTAGTTGTAGGGAAAACAACAAGGTAGTGTCACTAGAAAGACCTGCGTTCAGTTTCATCCATGTTGTTAATGTCTCATGCATTCACTGCATTTTAGCTTCTTTTAATGTGCTACTTTTAACCCTGCCCCTGTTTTTACAGTTTTATTCAGTTGAATACGGATCAACACAAATTTTATAGAATTTTCTGCGTTTGTAGGTTGTTTTTCATCCAATGTTATTAATACTATGCATTATTATTTCAGTGCAGTTTGTTTTCACTCATAATTCGACCCAGGATATATTTCTTTATTAATTAAAGAACTGCATACAAAATGTAAATGAGTTTGATTTATTTTTTAATTTTATTTAAAGTGCCACTGAAACTTTTGAAAGCCAAATTGTGTTTCTTGCTTTCATGCATAACTATAACCTCGAGTTAGATTTGCTTTCCTCAAATAATAACAGTTTTTGGAGGCCTTTGCAAAAAAAGAGAACTTTAGATCGTGCATTTAAACGTCAATCAATCGTTTTTCATGGAATCAAGTCAGTAAAAGTTTTATGACGTTGCTTTATAATCTGATTTATTTATTTATTTTTTTTACAAGAAAAAAAAAACACACCTTTCTTTATGAGCGGAGGCGTGTGGAGACTCTTTAAAGGCAGATTGTTGCTGCTGCAGCAGATTGTATTCCTGGCCAACCAAGAAGTCGCAGTGAAAGCGCAATATATTAATATGAAAACCCTACGCTGAGTTACCTGTACGTCCTCGGAGCAGCGGCTGCGTTCCTTCGGGTATAAACCTGCCTGAGATCAGCTCTACTCGTCAAGAAGAAGTGCGCACACGAAGGTAAAATCCTCATCATATTTTATGTGGCGGTCCAGGTGAAGCGGCTCGGCGCGCAGGTAAGCAGCACTCTGAGACTCTCTAACTTTATGATAGGCTCCGGGACTTCAGCCCCGGCAGGCTCCGCCCCCTCGCAGCTGCAGCGAGCGTGGCTCCGCTTTGAAGACGAAGCCCGTCTTCGGCTGGAGGTGAGGAAACGGGTTGCTCTGGGAAGACGCGGGGTAAGCGGCAAATCATTTACCACAAGTAACTCAGAGACCACACGAGTGCTTTTTCATACCTCGTCTCCATATTGTCAATTCGTGTTTTTTTTTTTTTTTTTATTAATCCGTCAGGATAATCAGCTGTTGCTGCCTGGGTCAATAAACCAACAACACTGAGGGCAACCAGAAAAGTTTACCAGTTTTTTTTTATTTTAATTTTTTATCCCACAAAGGATTATGTTGATGTCAAGTTAACATAGGACCCCACTTTAAATTTGAACAAATATTATCTATAAAGAGAGAATTTCTGTCAGATGTTTTAAACAAAAGTGGCCCAAAACATAAGTAAACTGAGCCCCCAATTATGGAGGACTTGAAACATAATGTCAAAGCTATAAATTAGCATTTATGTTCATAAAATATGAACATAAATGCTCATATTTTATGAGCATTTATGTTCATAAAATATGAACATAAATGCTAACATGACCTTAACAGTCTATGAATATCGACTTTAAAATGATAAAAAAGCCTAAAAAAAAATCTAATAACGGTTTTAAAAACTGACAGTACAAAGTTTATCTTACAAGAAAAAATCTGTGCTGGAGCCACACTTTTATGCAGGCGTTAACTTCTAACTAATCAATTCATAAATTAAATTTTTTTGTGTATCCTTATAAGCAATACTAATTAGGTAAGCCCCTTCCCTCCCAGCTCGTCTTAATTAAATGCTGTACTCCAAACAACACTGCTACACAGAAAAAAAATAACCCTGTCTTTCAAAATTTAGTTCCAGTTCTTTATTTCATAAATTATGCCAAGTGAAAAATTAGATGTTCAAACATATTGTTTACATAAATCAATTGGCTATAGCTTCAGTAAAACACCTCTCCCTGTCTCTTCTCACAGATTTTTATCTCATTAAGTCAGTGATACTCACAGTACTGTAAAACCTTTTCTATGGGACATGTAGCAAATATTTTAAAATACAAACTGCAGAGAAAATACAGTGTTAGCATAAAACATTCCACCCCAAAAAACTGTTTTCCTCCAAGGCCCTTTGAAATGCACTTGTCGGACATTTCTGAATTAGCCACAACCACATATGATCCAGAAACCTCTAAAGTGTAAATGTTTTTATGATTTATACATGTGTTATCTTCCAAAAGGAGTCTTTTCAATACATGTCAAGGTTTTTGAATGTGAAACCAGCTTTAGTCAGGTGATAAGATTTTATCTGCAGTCACAGATTGATGACATTTTTGGTCTCTTTCTAAATGTGAAAGAAATATATTATAAATTTTTATCATTGGTTTTGTAATGTGTCTCGTGCTAAAATCCGTTGCTGACTGGTGGATCAGGACCTTGTGACGTCTCCTCCCCTGGAAGCTGCTGACTCCTGAGGACATGGAGCTTTGACGCAACAACACGTCCACATTAACAAGGGTACCTGGCAAAATTTACATTTTCTGGATCTCCTGTCAACAAACAAATAGGGACTTTACAAGAAAAAAAGTCTTCCAGAGTGGAGATTTTTTTAAATTGTAGCATAGTGTATAAGTGTGAACTCCTTATGACATAAATTTCCAAATCCCACTTTTTTAAAACTGTGAACTGGAGCACGGTGAGTTTAGGATTGGTCATTTCCAGATCCAAGTTGGAGTTATAGTGTAAGACAGCATAATTATCCACCAACACTTAGTCCTGCTTAACTATTGTTTGTACTTGGACAGTTTTTTCCATACTTTTGCTAAGTGCCTGATGAGCAAAGTGATTGACCAGGTCATATTTCAGGCCTCTGTTACTTAGTAGCTCTAATTCACGGTTATTTTGTTTGAATTTACCTTGCAAATAATTAATAGCATTATTTCTGAGGAATACAACTAAAGGCAGACCAAGTACCATAGGTACAAGATTGCCTTGTTCTCAAGAAATATTAAAATAGGAATAACCAGCACTTGTCAGAGACCTGACAAGTGCTGGTAGTCAAAACAGGTCCTATTTTAGCCCTTATTAAAACTTCTGGATCTTTTTAGATTTCTAATTTTTGTAGTTTTTTGTCTTCCTATGTGTGATCAACTGCAAGCATGCTCTTGAGAGGTTTTTATGCTGTGGGGGTTCGCTGAATATAATACCTATAATACAATATTTAACCTATTCTGTTTTCACTTTTTATTTTTTTATTTTAACTAAGCGTAAAACTCCAAACATTAGATGAAAAAAAAACAAACTATTCTGTGTTTTTGTACATATATTGACTTATCAGTTAAGCAATCTTATAAAAGATATAAAAGGAGAAAAATCCAGGTACAAATGTGCAATATTAAATTGTGTTTGACACATTCAGATCTGGGAAAAAGACCAAGTAACACTGTAATTTCCCATATGGTATATGGAAAATGACATTCTCTTTGTTTCTTTCTTTTTTTCTTCAAATAAATACTCAATTTCTTCTTGTCAGAAGTTCATAGAATAAAAGAGCAATGTTCATTTTACTCAAACACTTACCTATAAAAAGTAAAATCAGAGAAACTGATAGTTTTAAGTGGTCTTTTAATATTTTTTCTAGAGCTCTTTATATATGAAAGGTTCTGTTGAAAAGAAAATTGCCCCAATTTGTGAACTGGAAGAATCTTTATGGACTTAATATTTTAATAAAATTATGATAACATGTCAAGCTCCTAAGGTGTTAATGTTTAATAGAAGTTGCACCTTAAATTATTTTAACATTTTTATCCTGTTTTGAGGACCGTTTTTTGTTTTTAATTTGGCCTTCCTCTGAGTTAATTCCTGTCCTGTCACAGCATGTTGGTGGAGGAGCTTCAAATCGACTGACAAACACAGATCACAGACGGCCTCTTTCTCTGAAGCAGCACTTTACAAATGCTGAGTTTGACCTGCTACACCACAGGATACTCAGGATATACAAGCAGCACAATTCTAATACAACCCACCACTTATTTGATTCGCTTTAGTGACACAAAGACTGAGCTTCCAAGTCAGGAGCATTTTCTTTGACGTTAGAGCTTTGCCTATAATGATACGCTGTAACACATCTTCTATAAAGTGTGATTGAGAATCTGAAAAAAATTGAGGGATTATTTGAAGTAAATCAGGATGCAAAACTGCATGTTTCATGAGTTTCGGGATGATGCAGAGGAGCTCAGACCACACACCACGTCTAAATGGTGTTTACGGACATCCTTAAATAGTTAAGCTTATTTCCTCATGAATACAATGCAGCACAATCAGAAAGAGTCTGCCAAATAGCATTTAATTACAGTGCAGTTTTGTGTCGGTGGCTCACTAACTCTCCTAATGATTAAAATATGTTTGGATGGCTTGTTTGATAGCTTTTATTCCTGTGTCTGCTGACATATTGCTTTTTTATGTGAGTCTACAAGAAAACGTCTGTGATTCTTTAAACAATCTTTCCGAAGAGGTATTTTCTTTCTAAAGTGATTACATTTGCTATTGTCTTCTAAGCATCAGAATCCATGTGGTGAATTTCAGAGTTATGTGAAACTGCAGCGCTTTAAATAATTTATTGAACTTGTTACACAAGAACAAGAAAACACAAAGTGTAAAAAAAACCTTTATGAAGATGTTTACATTCTTATCTGTCAAACTTTAGCTTCTTCTTTGTGTGCTCGCTGTGGTTAGTTGACGTAAAGAATATAAGATAACAAGTTTTTAATCTTCTTCATCCCTCTGGGTTTATGGTGTTGGGAAGTGAGTCGAGTAAAAGAAACGTAACAAAGCTAGTTGGTTTGGACAAGAGGCTAAAAAGTGCTTCATCATACTTAGCAGATCGTCATTTTGACCTGGCTCTCCACCTTATTCCTATAACCTGTGGTATAATTAGTGTAAATTGAGTTTGCTTATTTTGAACCAGCCTTATTACAAGAAAACCACCAATATCTCTTCCAGAGAAGATAAGGATTACAACATGTAGCGATATAAGGTTTTACGCTATAATACGATAATATAATCATCTTTCAAAGATTGGTCGAATGACGTGGAGAAATGAACTCTGATTACTAAATTTATTAACATATATGGTGTATTTGTCAACTCCTTTGAAGGACAGAGGTAAAACAAGTTTATTCATTTTGCATTGATTAATCTTGAGAGTGCCTTCACTTCATGTTTAATTATTTTTAAGTATCATTTTCCTGCTTTGAATTGCAATGGACAGACCAAGTTGTAAAACACCAATTAATTATTACCAATCATAACATGTTACAATCATTTATTAAAGCTAAACTCATTCCAAATTTACTCTGAGCTGTGTGGTTAATCCTTTTGAGGAGCTTGCACTTCTGCTGTAAGCTTCTCGGCAAAAGAAACATTTTTCTTTTGCCGATTTCTGTCAATATAAAACTTATGAAGTTGAGGTTCAAACTTCAGGTTTTGTGTGAATTTTTTAATAAAAGAAGCCTGTTCTTAATTTCACTGGAGTCACTCACAATGTAGAGGATCCAGAAATTTTACTGAAGTAGGTGTAAGTATCCTCATAATTTTACTCAAGCAAAAGTAAAAAATGCAGCCTAGTAAAACTACTTCAAAAATGACCAAACATTTTCTCCAAAATGTTACTTAAGTAGATGTAATTGAGTACATTTAACTAGTTACTACCTACATCTGGTTACATTTACTCATATAAGTGCTCAGTGAGAGACGGCAAACATTTTAAATGCAGCAGCACTAATGCAGCAGAGGACTGCCTCCATGTCTGCAGGCAAAAAGAACTGTCAGGGAGAAAACAGGAAACGTCAGCGTCATTCAACACGGTCATCGATCGTCAGTGGGTTTAGTCTTTGAAAAGCCACACCAGTATTTTTTTCAGATTTTCTGCTTCACCCAATCCAAGTTTGCTTTACCATTGTTTTCTCTTCTTCCATAGAATCTGTCCGCACGCTGATACCTGTTCTTACATTATGTAAGAAGCATAATCCTCCATTTCCACAGACCTGAAATCACAAATCAGTATCTGCAGCATTTCTCTCTCTTCTTTTGTGGCCTCTTAAACTACAACTTGCTCTTTACAATTAGCTAACCTATGGTAGATTTAGACTTTTGTTTTGAGAAGTATCTGAGCTTTGTTTTGAAAGGTCGACAAAATCCCTTTTCATCTTTAGTTTATTTCTGCTAATCGTGTGGAACCTACTTTTTGAATAATTTCAGCAAATAAATTTTAAGATCTTTTTGCAGACTATCTGTAAACTATACTATGGAAATCCAGTTTATTATTCAATTTGATTGCTGGTTTGGGCTTCAAAACCTTAGAAACTAACATGTACAAGACTGTGTCTCTTATTTTGAAGAGTGTCTCTTGGCTTTATTTTGAAATTCAAAAGGACTGATCTGTTTGATCAATGATATAAGCCCATTTGCATTGAATAATCCCTTTTAATGACTGATTATTCACTTCCCATCCATTTATATGGCCAGCACCAGTTGAGTTCAAACAAGCTCACTCTAGTGATATCTCATATAAGATGATTTATAACACAGATTACATTCTTAAATGCTTCATTTTTCCTCTATCTGCTCACTTGTAGATAGTTCTGCCTCAGTGATGTGATTGTTGTCATATTTGTTTTTCACAATCTAAGCAAACAGTGTCACTACTTGCTTCTATCTTGTGTTTCACAGTGATTTGTCAGGAATGGTTTCTTTGCATTTTGTTTTTTGTTTCCATTTGAAGCCACCATGGTTGAAACAAAGCAGCTCTTGGTTTATTTATGTTTAGTCAAAGACACTGTTAGAGGATTTTCCAAGGTATTAAATACTAATAGCATTCTAATCAAGCTATTAAAAATGTAAAGTGTTTTTGTCAACTACGCATTTTGTTTAGAATTTGACCAGAGACAGTCCGGTCCACCATTTTTATAATTTTTATTTTACAAAAGAAAATCTGAAAATATCTGTATTTATCCCCCATTACTCAGAAAGTCCAGTATTTAACTAGATCCGTCTTCCAATCTACTCCGACCAACTTGCTCCAGCACAGCATGCCTTCAGCATGATGCTGCCATCACCATGTTTCACCATAAACATGTGGCTTTTCATAAGATCACAAATGTTATTATTCTAACACTTTGTTCTCATTAAAGCGGAATACCTTCTTTCTCATTTCTGCAAGCTGAAAATAAGACTTAACATTTTAAATATAACTATCTACTTGCCACTCTGCCAGAATAGTTGTCCCATCATCTGAGCTTTAGCTCTCGGCAGCTCCTATGAAGGTGTGATGCGTTTCCTTCTTTCTCTGTTTAACAAGCAAGAATTTAGCTTCATATATTCAGTCTCAACTATACTTCAGCAACATTACTAATGCAGCAGTGAAGCTTTCAAGCAGTGAGCGACACATCTTAGCTTTGGTTGTCAAGAAAAATCTAAATCTATTCTTTTTAAGAATAGATTTGAGAGTCTTACTACTAACTTGTCAATTTTTTTTGCCTTGTTCACAAACAAAATTTCATTTTTGGTTTCTGTATGATACTGAGTGCAAACCAGCTTAATGAAAGATGGCGTGAACATGTTTATTAAATTGTCTGTAACATTTTATTAAGCTATTGCACCATTCTTACTGGTTACAATTGAGCAGTTTGTTTTGTCAGTATATTTCTGTATTGTTTTCAATTCACATAATGCTGGTTGTGGGTTTGATCCACTGGCCTGTGGCTGGACAGACTCGTCTGTAGTCCCATGGGAACTACTACGGTGTCCCAGACAAATCCTTCTACCAACAAGCCAACCTTCAGAGATCTAGGCAACCTAAAGCTCCACTTCCCCTCCACAGTCAACTAAAAAAATCCAAGCAAAGTAAACAGTAAGCACCTAGTAGTCAACTTCCTTATCCTTGTTAATTATTCAAAATCCTGGAAGAGCACCTCAGCCCACAGTGTTCCTCCCTGTGTTTTTTTTCGCCTTCACACAGGAGCTCACTCACCACAGCTGCCCCCCTCAACCTCCTCCTCCTGCCTCCCCTTTCAACTTCAAACCCAGTCATTTCTGCAAGCTGAGCTTTGATTGTACCAAACACCTGTATTTTTCATGGAGAGACTTCCTCGCTAGCCCCCGCCCCCCATCTTTGATTGTTAAACAGCAGTGGCGCCGTCATTACTGTCTGTGCGACTGATGCCGCCCAGCTTCCCCTCCCACATTTCCACCTCTGCCTTTTAACCGGAACTTTAATTCCTCTGAAAGAAAATTTGGATCACTTCATTTCATCTAATTTCCCAAGAAACCCCCCTCTTTTTCTCTGCGTGTGTTTAGAACTTTAAATTGTGTGGTTGGATTCATCAAACGTCATAAAGATAATCACAGATTTCCTTGCAGCTGTTAACTGAACACACCGTGCAAAAAAAAAAAAAAAAAAAAAATGGACGCATCATCATTCTGGAAAATATGGAAACCTACCAAATTTGTTGCATCTCGATGTAGCTGGGCAGCCGGCGTTGTTTCTGTAGCTCACCTGTAATCCTCCAGGAAGACATTCAGACGTATACAAACAGACACACACCTTTGCCGCAGTAATACCATACTTTATTAGACGGCCTCCACTGCTGCCATCCTGTCTCCCCCTCTCAGATTAATATCCTCTGGGCTTCTCACCAGCTGTTTCCGTCCCCTAAAACCCGTCATCTTTCTCCGGCCAGCCCTCCGCTTCACATACCAGGCTTTGCAAACTGGCCCACAACACAGCAACAATCCTCCTGTCAATACGGAGCCTTGCAAAAGGATTTAACTTTTTCACCTTTTGTTGTATTACAAACACAAAATTTAATGCATTTATCATTGAATGCGATAGACAAACAAAATTACTAAATAAAATTCTGAAAATAGGTGGCATGCAATTGTATTCATCTCCACCGAGTCAATATTTTGTTGGAAATCTTACACTTCAATTATTGCTACAAGTCTTTAAAGTGTCTCTACCAAAGTTTAATTTTTAGAGACTGACATTTGGCTGAGGGAGATTTGATTCACAGCGTCTGTGAATGTCCTGCTGTAGGAGTCACAAACCTTTGCAGCTGTAAAAGCCTGCGGTCCAGGTAAACTTTTAGAGCCACGAAAGCAATCTGTCTCTTTGTAAAAAAAAAAAAAAAAAAAGAAGATTGATTATAAATATAAGCAACAGTTTTGTTTTTATGTTTAATACGTTTTAACTTTCCTTTAAATTATGTCAGGAAAGCACATAGTTTTCAACCTATCGACGCCATCTGACTTGCTTTTGCAATCTATAAAAGGAGTATTAAAAACATTTTGTCATTTTTTGTGGAAATGTTATGAATATGTTGTATGAAAACCTAATAAAACTGGTAAAGCCAGGATTTTTTTTGATTGTCTTTACATTTGAAAATATTGCTCAATCACAGTAGGAGGTGTAAAGAGCCACAGGTTGCAGACGTCTGTGCTAGAAAGTCAGTTTCCACATTCAATCTTTTTCTTCAGATTTTCTTCATTTTCCCATCAACAGACAACTTTCTTGTCCCATCTGATGAAAAGCAATCCCACAGCATGATGCTGTCACCACCATGTTTTTCTGTGAAAGAGGTGTGTTCGTGAAGATGTGTAGTGTTAGTTTTAGACGTCGACTAAAATGTTTTATTTGGTCCCATCTAGTCAGAGCACCTTCTACCTTTTTTTTATCTGTCCTAGATGGTAGATTTTTAATGGACTCCTTCTGACTTGCTTTCAACATCTGCTTTCGTCTTTTATGGCACATGGTGTGTGTAAGAAGTTTCCCTGTTGACAGATGTATATAATGTATTTTTATGGATTAACTGCGCAATCTCCACGTTTCACCAAAGGAACTGTGTATTCAGGCGATGCGTGTAAAGTCCTGAGATGTTTGCAGTGATCATGATTCATAAGATTCATTAATTTTATGGCTTTAACTTTGAGTTTTGTGTAATTTTGGGTTGATTTTTTACTTTAGTAAATTCTTGTGACAGCTCATGCTCTGTTCAGAAATTCATAATTGTTTAACTCTTTCCTTACATTCAGTTAATTTTCCCTTTGTTTCTTTATCATATTTACTTTAGTAGTTCTATCACTTCTCTATATTCAATCTGTTGTTTACACTCCTGCTTTTCTCTTTAGCCCTGGTCAAATCCACCTGTAATATTACACACCAAATTCAGTCTCAGTTTTCCTATCAGGACATCTCTTAAGATAATCAGAGCTTTAAAAGCAGATTTGTCCCCTTTAATTTGTCTTTGTTTTTGCTTTTTTTCCCCCACTTAACGGTTTCAGATCATAAAACAGTATTAATAGAAAAAAACTGCGTGAATATTAATTGCAGTCTTCAAATACTGATTTCATTAAAGAAGTTATTTTGAGAGTTTAAATGAAGACCAAAATGCAGACAGGGATCAGCATGGCAGAGGGTTTGAAAATAAGAGAATTGACCACAAGGAGACCAGAACATAGAGGACAGTCACCAGCAATGAACAAAGAAACCCAGTGGGCTAATATACTGAGGTAAGAGTGGGGAATGGCATTGTATTTAGGTGAGGCTAATCAGGAGAATGTGGAACAGCAAAGCAGGGAGGCTGAGGGAAGATTAATAATTCAGGCAGATGGAACTAAATTAGTCACATAGGAACGACAAGCCAAGGGGGAAAGACTAAATGTAATAAAGAAGAATAATTCAAAATGCACCAAGAACAGAACATATCAATAAACTAACAACCTTAAAATGAATGAACTGGTATGGGAAAACAGTATGAACGGTAATGAATGAGTGAATATGGCAAGACCAATTCAACAACAAAAATATGACAAAGAAATGGTTAAAAACCCAACACAAAAGAAAACCAAAACACAAAAACTTTTTGATCAGAAGTAAAAGAAACAGCAGAAACCGTTCTGGTGCTCTGTGTGAATGTACATGTACCACCCCACTGCTCTGTCCGCTAGTAACTGGGACAAGAACTTAAACTCACCGGTGGGGTCGCTATTTGGGTTCATTAAGTTCTGGTAGATACCACGCAGGTTTACCTATGTTGAGTAAATCCTTACTCGTCCAATTACCGTACACACCTTTGATGTAACATAAATAACTCCAGACACCACGTTAACTGAATAGTTTCTTTTAATAAGAACTTGGAAACATAAATCCTTAACTCCAAAAAAGACTACACAATACTCCAAAAATGATAAAAAAAACCTAAATATACAGCAAGGTAATTAATTCCCAGTATTAAATGTTTCCCAAAATAAAATAAATCCGATAAGGCACTTTTTCTTTTCAGTCCCTTATGTTTTACTCGATTTAACTTTGAGATTTTTAAAGAAAAAACCCTTCCTTATAGCTGTTATTTTACTGTAAACATAATTATACTTTTGTCACTAACAGAATTCCATACATTTACCGAAAGTTTACAATTCTAAACACAATATCACACATGGGCCCATACTCTCTCACACACACACACACACACGGTCCGATACCGGTTCAAGTTTTTGTTGCAGACCTGACGAAGTTAGCGATGCCGCTACCAAAATCCCAAAACCAACTCAGACCTGCTCGTTCAGCAGACGTCCTCTCCGTCAAGGGTGCTTCGCCAGTCCAATTTCTTTTAGAACTCCGCCACCCGAGTTACAGGACTACTCCCCAATCACGCTGGCGTCAGCGTCGCCATGTTGACGCTTTCCTCTCGCCACCTCGGATCAGCCGCAGTTTTCCTCCGTGCTTTTCACTACAAAACACTTCTGCAGGTATCCTACCCACCGGGTGCAGAACACGCACGACAAAGTCCAGTTTCTTCCCTCACCTCAACCTCTACAAGCATTAGCAGCGGTCTCCATTAGCCTCCTCCTTGTCTTCTCCCCGCGTTCATCTTCCTTCTTCTTCCCATCCTCCCATTGTCCCGTTTTTTTGGTTTTATTGTCTGTTGAGTTCACTTGTCCCTCGTTAACCTAAACTACTTTATAGATAGGAAATCCAATACAGTCTTTATACTAATGAGATAATTGATCAAACAAGAATACACTTATGTCAGTACACAAGTCACCTCAAGAAAAGCTTTGGCTTTTCTGCTTTTTTCATTATTTCTCACGCTACTCACAACAGTAACCGCTCCCCGCACGTATATAATCACTTGGATTAAAAATGTACAAAACCAATAAGACAAGTTTCTCACTTATCCTTTTTTGATATACATAAAACCAACCTAAGAAATATTTTGAAAGTATTAAAGGGCCTTAAGCGCATGGTTTTTAACCAAGGGCTACATACAGTGGTTCCTTATTAAATCGTGAATTACGGCTTCCTTTCCTGGGCAAAATAAAATCATAATAACAAAGTGTGTGTCAACATGAAATAGGCTAAAAGGTCTTCAAAAACAACACATCATGTCCTGATCTAAGGAAATTCAAGAACGGATGAGAAACAAAGTCACTGACATTTATCAGTCTGGAAAAGGTTAAAAGGTCATTCATGAGGCTTTGGAAGTCAAGTGAACCACAGTGAGAGTTCACAAACTGAGAAAACAGGGATCAGTTTTCTGTCATTGAATGGCCATGGAAGGCGTCGCCGACTAATTTAGAAGGTCTCACAGCAGCATATAAAGCATTGCAGGCCACCGTTGCCTCAGCTAACGTCTGTGTTCATTATTGATTAACAAGAATAAGACTGGGACACAACGGTATCCATGGGACAGTTTTAAAAGTGTGCTGACCAAAAATAAAAAACACTCTGTGAAACTTTCTGGAAATGATGCATTCCATTACATCTGGCATGAAACTAACAAAGTATATATAAGAGAAACAGCGTGACTGCTTTGGTGCTGCAGGTCTGGGCAAGCTGGTGTAATCGATGGAACTATAAATTCTGCTTTCATGAAACCATCTATCCTTTCCATTCAGCTTTGCCGTTTTACCCAGCATCATGTTGTAATGTCACATTAAATCCCATGATAACAGACTGAAGTCGGTGATTACAAAGTGGCAAAATGTAAAAAAGTTAAAAAAGTAGAAAAGATTTTCCAAATGCGTGTTCACAAAATATATACAGGTGCCAACCATGGTGCTGATAAAGTGAGTCTTGTTTGGATTTATCTTTAAAGACTCATCAAGACAGTTTTTTTATTCTCCATCAGGACAAAAATACAAAGGTAATTTAATAACTTGTTGTGACTAAAAGAATAACATCCAATTTCCTTCTTAGCTGTACTTGACTAATTACCTGTTGTTCATCACACTTTAAGTCAAAATAGCAGCTTGTTACTTTTATAGTTTGATATATGAATGCAATTACAAGCCTCGCTCATCTGTTAGTTTCACTATGTCTGTGCTGGCTTACACGCATGTTTTTTGCGTGTGTGTGTGTGTGCGTGTGGGTGCGTGTGTGTGTGTGTGTAAGCGCACGTTGTTTACGTGTACAATACTTTCCTTGGGTGTGTCTGCTTTTGGCTCAGGTGGGTATTTACTTCTCATGGTGTTTTGTGTGAGGGCAGACAGGATGTGCGATGCTTGTCAGCAGCTCCGGGAGATGAAAGGCCGGAGGAGGGAGGGAGTGGAAGTTGCCTGCTGCCGTTCAGGTAACAGGATGTCTTCTCACAGATTTCTCAATTTTTCAGGCCCATCGCCCTCAGCGCTCCCCAAAGGCTGTGTGGAGACATCAGTCAGGAGTGTGATGCTTCGCCAAATAACTCATCACCTCCTCCCAATTTGAAATAAGTGGGATTCAGTGGGGTCCAGGTGTATCTTCTTGACAGATGAGCTTGGGCTGAGGGTTTGACGTAGACAAACTGCCACTTATGGGCACGTGAACTGATAAAACGCTCATTCGTCATGATTGCACCATCAAAACACGCAACCTGAGTACCTTTTAAAAATGGAATCTGCTGGTATGCATATTGACCAGTGGTGCTCATTGACTTAAAAACAATTGGGTCAAAGAAAGGATTACACATGTCAGTCAGTGCAGCTGAGCTGGTTTGCATGACTAAACAAAACATTTCTAGGATTCTTTTTGACAAAGCTTTTGTAAAAGGCTTGATGCCATTTCTGTTGCCTTTCGGTTGATCTTTTAATTCCAAAGAAAGGATTGAAGGACCTGTTTAATCAGCAATTATATTTAGCCAGCTAAGTTGTTTGTCTTGTAAAGCCAGGGTGAAGGAAACTCTGTTGTTCAGGTGAGCCTTTTGTGTTTAGGTTCCGCTACCCGTTGCACACGTTATGTACTATTCCCAAGAAGGTTCCCAAACAGTGGGAACACAGTACAGAAGTTTAGATCCACTATCCCCAAGCACATGATTCAGCTCTGCAGGTCAGGGCATCTGTTAAGTAGCATTGTGCTTACGTCAGGGGTCTTGAAATCCAGTCCTCAAGAGTTGGTGTTCTACAATTTTAGATGTGTCTCTGTCTCAACAAATCTTAGTTAAATCATGAGGACTCTGGAGAACTTGATCACAAGTCACTTGCATCTAATTCAGTCATTTGATGCAAGTGTACTGGACCATGATCAAGTCTAAAATCTGCAGCACACCAGCCCTTGAGAGCTGGAGTTGAAGATTCCTGGCCTAATATTCCAGCTATGTGCATTTTCTTTCAAATATTTTAGATATGCTCCACAAAGTTATTTTCAAATAAGCAGATTTTATGCAAATATTGAGAAGGTACATTCCATGAAAAAAAAACTAACAACTGCAAATAATTGAGCCCCCAAAGCTATTGAACTGCGTTCACTGTACCACTGTGTACCAAACACTGAATTTGGCCTCAACTTACACCCCATAAAGCAACATTTTATTGTTGTGTGACAGAAGAGTGTCGATTTTTATTGACCGGATCTGCAAATAAGCAATAAAGACCACCTTAAAAATAGTGCAATGCGGGAGAAACTTCACAAAGCCAAACTTTAAGCTATTTACACAAAGGTTCGACCATTAAAAATCAATCAGTGGTTTCCAAAGTGTAGCTAGACGGTGCTGGGGACTGACTGTGTCTCCAAAGTCTGAGACAGGGAGTGCCAGCGACATAATTCAATGAAACACCACTGAGGGGAGACACACCCACTCAATAAACTACTGACACCACACACAAACTTTAATTACACTGATTAGCCAACAGGGGATTCAGGGACCGGTAAAAACCAGTGCTGTGCAGGAGCAGTGTCATTGAGCCAAAGACTGTGACCTATTTATACAGCAAAGATAAACATATATTTAACGTGTTACACTCGGTATTATTCCACTTAGTATTCATGTGTAGTACAACTTTTATTTCATATAATCTAGTGATGCAAATGTGCACTGTATTTTCCTTTATTACTGTTACATTAGATTTCATAAAGATATTCTAGTGCATAACTCTTTACTACTCGAAGTATTTATTACATTTGTGAGAAATTTTTATCTTAATCTGCTTGTGTTATTGTGTGGGAATAAAAAGAGGGCTTTCTAACTTTTTAAAGGTCAAGTACATTGGATGCAGTGACATCTAGTGGTTAAAACTGAAAACAGCTCACTACTTTTCCACCCAAGAGACATGCACGCTTGTTGAAAAAATGTAGGAACGTTAACCTTCACTGGAGTTATGTGGATTGCTGACAGCTTTGTTAACCATTGCCAACAATAATAGAAAAACACTTTTTTTTCTTTCGTTTCCAATAAGCAAGTTTATTGCAAAGATAGAGTCATTAGTAAAATAAAATCTGTCTCCACATTGCAGCTAATGAACAAAAAACCTACTAATCCTGCATATCAATAGTATACAAGTCACCTTCACAATAATTGTTTTGACTTAAAAAAAAAAAATCCTGTTTGGGGAAACAAAGATTTTTGACTGTCATGAGCTTCATGTGTTTTTTCTTTCATTTGAATATATCTTTCAGTTTCCACTTGATTATTCCTTTTCATAGATTATGCAGATTTTCAAAAACTTGTAAGGATTCTCATAATGTTTGCATTTAATAAGAGAGAGATTTAAAATAACAAAACTGAGTGTAGCCCAGAACAAGAATGACTAAAAAGACAAAACAATAAAACTCAAAAACAGGAGTGACAGAAAAACTGAATAAGTAAAACACAGGAAGCCCAATACCAAAAAAAACCCAGAAACAAAGTTCTATGAAGAAAATCAGTAACTAAAGCATACAACCATAAATATAAAACACTAACCAACATATTAAAAACCTAAAGTACCCGAAACAGATACAAAATGAACACACAGAGCTCTAGAATATGACATCCCAGAGTAAGATGCTGCCGCCACCATGCTTTTTGGTAGGGATGTAATGTTTACATATGAAGTATTAGTTTTGAAAATTGTTGTGGATGTGGAAGACTCAAACATACACAGGACTTTGGCAGGTTAATCATTTATGAACGATTAGGAAAATCAAAAGAATAAAATAAAATTAAGTTCAGAAAAGGAAACAAAAAAACACAGAGATATTAGGTTGTGAACAGACAGGAAAATATTTATGATGTTGTGTACGAGTAATTCAAATTCAAGCCTGTCTCACAACAACCAGAGAAACTTTAGTTGAATCATTAGTAATATTCCTGCTGATCCTTAGACTCAGTCTCTTTTATAGACCTCCAAACACATATACACTGTGTTCCAAATTATTATGCAAGTGATATTTTCTCAGATTTTCCTAAATTGTCAATACAAATGATGGTCAGTATAATTTTCAAGTCATTAACTATTACAGTATAAATCAAAGTTTACTTAAAGCTCCCAATGAGAACAGTATT
>CAEGAE010100734.1:0-10996 GCA_903067095.1 Girardinus metallicus | reverse complement strand
ATATATAGCTTACAGTTCTCACATTTAGAGTACTTTCTTCACATTTAAAATGGAACATATTACCATGTTTACATTTCACAAAATGCTGTCAAATATAAATCTAAATATTAAATCTACATCCAAATGTTAAATCTAAATGCTAAATCTAAACCTAAGTATAAAGTGATATTTGGATTTAGATTTGCTAAGGATTTGTGAAACGTAAACAATGTAATATATGACAGGGGTTTTTTTGTTTGTTTTTTTTTAGACATTTCCAAGTTCAATGTGACTAAAGCTCCCTATAGAGAATGTCAAAAACCACTCTGTACAATTTTTGTTTTCAAATTTTACACATTACGCCACACATCTTCTAAATAGATTGTTTGTATGCACAAATTCACACGCGCAGTTTGTAGATTTTTCCACTCATTCTACTCAGTTCAACATCTTTTTTTTATTCTATTTTATTAGCTGTACTTATTATATTTGTTTATAATAAAGTAATTTTGCCCTTCTTGTACAGTCTCCTACTATTAGCTCCTACTATATATATATATAATTTTATCTTTGTCTGAATCTATCTTCTTCACTCGCCTGTCACTTTGCTGCCGGTACATGTGAATTTTCCCTGAAAGAAATATTCTATTCTATTCTATTCTATTCTATGCTATTCTATTCTACAGTCTCCTTGTTAGCAGGAATGCTAGCTGAATGCTAAGCAGAATAGAAAGGTGTTTTTTACCCACTCTTCGTGTGCTTTTTAGCTAACTACTACCATTTTTTTTTAAACCAAATTCGTAAAGTGCTGCAGTGTAAATCCACACTTCATTGTCCAGTTGAGGTTGGTTGTCAGTGTAAATGTTTTAGAGGACAGAAAATTCAGTAATATCTCTAAAAGAGCTTAGCGGAAGCGAGATGTGAATTATATTCTATAATCTCTTAGTAACCAGTTTGAGGGACGATATCTAATACGTCTGTAATCAAACGCAAGGCGCGGGAATCAAAACTCCACCAGAGAGCGTTGCAACCGCTCCGTCCACGCAGCTGCAAATGTGGACCAATGCTGCCATCTAGTGGCGGAAAGTTGCAACACTCCGTTTTTGCAAACACAAAGTATCGACAAAATGGTGCCCAGTGCTCGGCCATGACAATGCAGGTCAGAGGCGCTGCGTGTGCTGCACACAATGCCTGAAGAAAAAACATGTCTTAAAAAACACAAACAAACATGGAGTCAAGGTCTGTTAAAAACCTGTAAGCCACTCAGGGCTTGAAGAACGCAAAGACTTTGTTTTGAAGTGTAGACATGAGGTCTTACTGCAGTCAGCTGCACTCCTGAAATCCTGTGGAAAAAAAAATAAAATAAAAAATAAAAAAATGCATCACTTTGACAACACATGACGTGTGAATCCATGTGCGTTTTCACCTGTGGGCAAAAAAAACTGAAAAGCTGGGTGCGGACACGAGGGGAAAGAATGCGGCAAACGTACACACACACTCGCGCTCAGATCACACTGCGCTGTGAGTGCTGCAGGCAAATGCACACGCTGAAAAGGCTTTGCCTGCTCCATCAGGCCGTACATGCAAACATCTCTGTGCAGAAGCTAAATCTGGAGCTCCCTCTATGCCACGCTGCTACATAAGCCTGTCATCTTTCGCTCCAGGGTTGTCGGGGGGGTGAATGTGGGTCATGGTGCTCATGCGTGAGTTCACCGAGGGTTTAACATGAGTGAGTGAACCCAGAGAAGACGGAGGGCAAAAAATGGACAAAGATGCCCGCCGCCATGCCCTCATCTGAGAGGGTATGCAGGCTGAAAGTCGGGATTACGACAGGCTTCGCGCAAGGCCTCCGGTCAGTCATCGAGTCGACCGTCATTTACTGGGGCGTTTCAGTAACTGCCGAGGATAAAGACGAGGGATGAGGGGTGGATTTAAGCATTTAGTGATGGGTTAGAGCAGCGGCACAGCTGTTGCTGCAAACCTGTGGCTGATTCAGTTGGAACCTCACAGAGGAGAGTTTCTCTGTTCAACCAGACAGAGCAGGCTGGCTGGAGACGACGGCCTTTCATAGGGAAACGGTCGACGTTTCGTCAGGTTCCAACAACTCAAATTTAAGTCTTCTTAAGACTATCCAGACTAATAGGATGAGTGACATTTAAGCCATTTACCAGGACAGAAATGTACAAAAGGAAATTACATAATTTATACAGTTCTGACAAGCATTTTTTTTTCTACAGAAGGCAACTAGCATCACACAGGTTGGCAACAGATGCGAACCAGTGGCAACGACAAATGTTGCCATGTCCGACTGGCGATATTTTACACTTGCCAATGATCGATGCAATAAAGTTAGCTAGCTAGCAAGGATTTATTAGCAGCTAGTTAGTGGCAGCCTGAACCGGCTTGAATCACAGAACCTGACGGAGACGTCTGCGTGCGACTCAAACTGCCGCCTGACAGAAAACTCAGAGAAAACTAAACTACATAGAGAATAAGAGACTAAAGTTAAATTTTGCCCTGCCACAAGAAAATTTGAGACCTTTGACTCACGTTTTTTAAGGCCACCTCGCATATTTTCTAATGAATTTAAGGTCTTAATTTTAGATACATGAATTTAAGACGTTTTAAGGGTGCATAGGCACCGTTTGTTTCTTTCCACAAACATGATCCAACACGTTAAAATAATTTGTCAAAGTAGTGACTTCTATTACATCTTGCTTATTAAGTTCGACATCATAATAAACACTATGAGCTACTGCTTAAGGTGAATATTAATGAGAAAGACTTTTATTTACAGGGAAATAACAGGATTTTTTATTTATTTTTTTTTAAAAAGCACGCTGGACACGTTGATTCGAGGAAAATTTCCAGGACTTGTTTTTATTAAGAGAATTTCAGAACATAAGAGAGGGACCAGACACCTGCATTAGTTAGAGAAGGAATCCAAATTCAATAAAAACAAATAAAAGGAAAAGAAAAGAAAGAGAGAGAGAGAGAGAGGAAAAAAAAAACAACAACAAAAAACCCAAAAACCGAGTGTTTAGAAAAGCTGACGCGACAGCCCGGATGGAGCAGGAGCTGTATTTTTTTGATATTTTTTTTTTGTTTGTTTTTTCAAAGTTTTTTTTTTTTTTAATCTTATTTAACACGCAGGGTCGTCTAAGGAGACGGGGGTCGGAGGCAATCGCTGTTTCCCGGAATGTTTCACTTGTTCGTCTTCCTCTTTCTTATGGACAACACGCTTAAACACACCTTTTTTTTTTTTTGTTTAAAACACAGTTTAAGTGAAATAAAAGAGAAAAGAAACAAGACTGTAAAACAAAAGGGAAAAAAAACAAACAAAAAAAAAACAAAACAGAAGTGGGGAGACAGAGAGAGAGAGAGAGAGAGGGGGGAACTCACTGCACATTTAGAGGTCTAAAAGAATCACCCACAAGAACATGGCTGAACCGTTAATAAAAGATGGACAAAGGCTGATCTGTCGGGAGGGGGGCGGGCGGGTGTGGGTAGTCTAATTTGTGGGACAGAGCAGGAGAAGGAGGGAAAGAGGGAGAGAGAGAGGGAGAGAAAGAGAGAGAGAGATTGGGGGACTTGGGGAGGGAAATAAACACAGTAATACACAACTCACGACATTAGCCAATCCGGCAAAAAGGGACACGCTTTCTACACCAAACAAGCCTTCAACAATCATGAAATGCCATTTAAAAAAGATTTTAGTGTGGTTTTTTTTTCTTTATTCCTTGCCTGCAGACACTTGATATGACCACTGCAAGTCTGCAAGGGCGCTCCATTATCAGCTTCGCTTTTTTGTGCTAAAAATCTGTACGGATACTTATAAAATCATTGATAAAAATATTCCTCTGTTAACAATACGCCTCGGAGGGGGGAAACCATGTGAGAGACTTGAGGAAGGGGTAAGGGGTGGGGTGGGGGAGAAGATGGGGAGGTGGATGTAGAGTAGGAGGAGGAAGCTGGAGGGGTCGGAGGTCGGGGGAGAGGATGGGGAGGGGGGCAGTGGTGCTACTCGGACTTGGCCTCCTCCTTGGCCTCCTCGGGGGCTGCCTCCACCTGTGGGGGGTTCAGAGGGGAAAAACGTCAGCTGGGCGGGTTCAGGGTGACGTTACGCTACGCGGTGGCCGCCTCACCTCGTTGGTCTTGGCCTCTCCGTTCTCAGAGTGGTTCTCCTCGTTGGCCTCCGCCTCGGCGTTCTCCTTCGCCTTCTTGGTCTTCTTGTCCTCCTTCTTGTCGTTCACCGCCTTTTCTTTCTGCCAGAGAGAGAGTGAGAGCAAGGAAAAAATTAATAAAAATCCTGAGCCGACAGAAAGAGAAAACGCAGTCTAACAAGAAGCGGTTCGGCCCAAACGGGTGACTCCGCCCCCTTACCTTTGCCGCCTTCTTCACCTTTGGCTCCGGCTTGGGAGGAGCAGGTTTCTGGGGATGCAAACGGCGCCCGGTTACTCTTGGCAACGCTTTATTTTGAACACTTATAGCTTTTTTTTTCTCCCCTCTTTCTGTTGTGTGTCTGAATTCAAACTTTTCTTAATGCTGGACGTTTAATGACCAGTAAAGTTTTAGAGCCAAAACCGCGACTGAATGCTTCTTTTCTCTTTCTTTAATTCATGTTTAACGACTTTGAAATGCATATAAAGCAAGTAGCTAAACTTTTTATGCTTTCAAAGCTTGTTTTCTATCGATTGTGTGCTTTTACCATCTCACAGACGATTCCTAAGTTTTGGAACAGTTCCTTGCGCTGCCGGCGCGCACTTAAAAGTTGTTCTTAAACTTTAATGTTTAAAAGTTTGCTTGCATGTTTATTTTTTTAGTTTCAGACGTCAAGAAATGGATATACGTCTCTTTTCCACTCTTTAGGGGTAACAGACGTTTCCTGGTGACTCTGTTTGATGAATTAGAGACGCATCACTCAGGATTTTCCATGCTAACAATAATAATCATTTTTGAATTTCTCGGAAGGTCTGACTTCCTGAATTTGACGATTTGCTCTTCTAATAACGGCGAACGATTTAAATGATCACCTCCATTTACGCATAACAGCTCATGTTATCGATCTCACTTATTTATAGCCAATTGATCGATTGGTTCATACTACTGAAGTTTGTTCTGTTTCCTAATCCTTGTTTTAGTTACATAATGTGAATGCAGTATGTTCTGGACATATTCTATAGTTTTGTCATTAAACATATCATTTTTATTTGTTTCGTGTTGACATGATTCCGGTTTTAAAAGCAAAAAAGATAAAAAAAAATAAAAGTCAGATGCCTCATTTCACTCCCTGAGAGGAGTCGTGTGATGTTTATTGAAAGTTACAAATATCCAGGTGTCCCAAAGGATCGTGTGACGTTTAGCGTGTCCGTTAACGAACTCAGCTGAACTAATTGTGATCAGTGAGAGGTTCTTACCGCCGATAACCGAGCTGATCTCCTCTGGGGCTGAAACAGAAAAGATTACCATCAAGTTTGGATAAAATGCGGCAGCCGGTGGAAAAACACATTTCAATTCAGTCGAACACAGAGCGCATGTCCGGTAAACTGGTTGCGTTTTAATGAAACAGAACCAGAGGGTACCGCTCCGCTCACCTCCTCCTTATCGCCTCCTTCTGTTCCCTGTGCCTGCAAAACAAAACAAAAACAACTCAAAATGAGGAAATAAATCATAAATAACATCCCTGAGCTTAATATTGGGTTTGTGACTGTAAGCAGACAGCTTCCGTGTGGTTCTGGCACACATTCCGATAAGTCGCAAAGCCCTCGGAAAAACTTTTCAATTTCACATGAAAACTAAAATAAGAAGTCCAAATCCAGGTGGATTTAGTGGATTGTGGGCTTAAAATATGGCCGTCATGTGTAGATTGAGGAGCAGAGAGCAGGAGCCGCGCCATGCGGCTCCCGGGAGCCACATTTTGAGGGTCCAGGCCCCGCGTTTCCCCCGCCTCGCTCCCCCTCCGGCTCCTTCATTCAATGCATGCAGCTCGGATTTGAACGCTGGCGCGGGAGTCTTTCAGGAGGGGGGAGGGACCTGCCGGGGGGCGCTCGCGGGCTCCACCCGGCGGCAGAGGCGCGCCACTGCAGCCATTTGGGACT
Source organism: Girardinus metallicus (assembly GCA_903067095.1). Taxonomy (NCBI): domain Eukaryota; kingdom Metazoa; phylum Chordata; class Actinopteri; order Cyprinodontiformes; family Poeciliidae; genus Girardinus; species Girardinus metallicus. The sequence goes on along the minus strand of CAEGAE010100734.1, from coordinate 4,919 downwards.
ACGAACAAAGAGAGAAAATATATAATTTTACCGAAACGCCGCGGCAAATGTCCGATTTCGCGGTCAAAACGCAAAGCGGGGGCTCCGGGGCATTTTCTGGCGCTACTTCCCGGCGGTTCGGTGGGCCCGCGGCGATAAGCGAAGCGTTTTGTTCTCGGTAGGTCGGGCGACGAAGGTGGAAGAGAGCTGCAAAGCATGGCTGCTGCTTGTGCTTTAACTGCATGGAGACCGAGAGAGACTTCTGACTCCCCCAAAGGACAGCGGCTCGCGCACTCCACACGCGCTTTAAAGGCCGTGTTCGAGCGGGAAAATATTCATTCCAGCACACAAAAAATGTACATTATATGTAGAAAGCAGGCAAAAATCCCCAGCGACGAAGAACGGTTATACGTTGCGTTATAATTAAGTAATGTCTCTGAGGGATGTCTTCACAATCGTTTGCATTGGATTAATGACTGATTTGCCGCTCCAAATATTTTTATTATTTCGAGAATACGTACCTTTCTCTTGGGCATGTTGATCTCTTGGAGCTTTCCTTACAAATACAACTAAAAACTGGTTTTCTTAGTGGGTTCAGTGCATGTGAAGACGAGTGTCTCCCCTTATGCTCGGCAGTGTAGTAAACACACTGGAACAGAGAGGCGAGTGGTTGAATGGGGGGAGGGGTGCGGCTAAAGCCGTGATTGATAGGCTCTCGGCCAATCAGGTGACGCCATTCGGGGCCGCAGAACACTTGGAATTTCGGAGCCGGTGATGTTCCGAGGTCTGCGCGAATGGCTTCTTCTTCACCGAGGCAGAGGATGGGAGGAAGCCGCCGCAAGAATGGAGGGGCTTCCTTTGCCTTCGAGGACATGTTTGCCTTCGCACACCGTATGACTGCGAAGCGGAGGCCTCGCTCGGCTGCGTACACACGCGCATACACACGCACAGGCGCGCGCGCGCAAGGCAGGCCCTGACGGCAAAAAGCAGGCCACATGCCCCGGTGTTTGAGGCTGTGCATCCCCCGCTGGAGAGTGCGAAAGCGGGAGCTAACGTCTGAGAGATTTCTCCATAAATCCCGTCTGTGTTTCTGTCCAATATGGCGCCCACTGTTCTACGACACTTTTTTTTTTTTTTTTTTTTATCTTCTCACTTGGCTTTCCTAAATTTGTTACAGGCTTCTTCTATAGAAGGTCAAAAGTGCCACAATCCAAATACTGAATAAACGATTTCGGCTAAAATTTATATACTGGTTGTTTAAATAAAATGTTAATATGTAGGTTAAATAAATGCAAATGTGTTTATAATTATTTAATAGTGTCAGTAAGTTATTACCTACAATGTTTATTTTTATATCAGATTTTTTGTGTTTCTATACTGTTATATTTGTCATGATGGTGCTAAACATCATGACAAAGTTTGCTTAGAATAAAATATATATGTATCCTAAATTTGTCTTAGGCTCTTTATGTGGAAGGCCAAAAAGGCCACAATCCAAAAAAAAAAAAAAAATGTAATAAACACTTCATATGAATATTTTTATACTGGTCATTTAAATAAAACTCTAATACATTTATTAAATAAATACACGTGTTTATAATTATTTTATAGTGTCAGCAAGTTATTAGATACAATATTTAGTTTTTAATCAGATTTTTAGTTTCTTCATTGTTATATTTGTCATGATTGTGATAAACATACTTAGAATGAAATATATATTCCAGTTATCCTAAATTTGTCTTAGGCTCCTTTTATGGAGGGCCAAAACTGCGACAAATAAAATAAAATCTTCAAAATGTATATATAAGTTGTTTAAATAAAGCTGTAACATGTCCATTAAATAAATGCACACGTTAATGTGTATATAATTATCTAATAGTGAAAGTAATTTATTAGCTAGTTTTTTTGTTGTTGTTTTCATTAGAGTTTTAAATGCTATATGCTCATTGTTGTGCTAAACATACAAATAATGGCAAAAGCTTGCTTAAAGTGAAATAAATAGTCAGGCTATCACAAATATATTTTAGGCTCCCTCTATGGAGGGCCAAAAGTGCCACAATCCAAAAAATGTAATAAACTGTGTAGATTAATATTTATATTGGTTATTTAAATAAAACTGTAACACATCCATTAAATAAATACAAATATGTTTATAATTTTTAATAGAGCCAATAATTTATTAGATACCATGTTTTTTATCAGATTTTTTGTGTTCCAATATTATTTAATTGCAGTACTTGTCATCACTGTGCCAACCATACCAACGGTAGCAAAATCTTAAAGTGCTTAAAGTGAAACAAAATGACAGTAAAACAAACAAAAAAACAACAACTTTGTTTTACTGTTTGTAAATGCGTGTAAAAAATATAAACAAGGGTCAATTGGAATATCTACCCTTAATGCATAGCGGTTTTCAGTTTGTACTCTTTGTACTTTAACCTTTATGATGAATCTTTTATGAGATGTTTCAGTCAGGTGACTGTTTATAAGACTATCTCTAGAAAGCATCACTCTACCTGATGACATTTGCCAACTGACTTCCAACCTGCTCTATTTAAATTTGTAATCTATAGACAGTCAAATAGAAAACTTTTAGATGCTAACATTGAAAAGAACAAAGTTTGATATTCTTTCTCCTTCTTTTCCAAATGTTTTGTTCTGACAGCTTAGAAACCAGCATCATGGATCCGCCTGCTTTACTATGTAGGTATGCTTAGCAAAATGAGGCAAATTGGACATTCTCCTTCTTTGAAATATATTTTATTAATTTAATGGCATAATAGATCGCATCTGGTTTCAAGCTGGGCTGCACGGTGGAACCTCAGGATTTGAGGTTGAAGGTCCTAACGTCAAATCTTGGTCTTTCGGCACAGAGTGTGCGCTACTCAGTGGACACATTTAGGAGAGGTGCTCACACTTCTGAGAAGTTTTAAATTAACAATGTTGTTTTTTACACTGCAGGTTGAAGTGAGCGCTGCTCGCTCTGAACCTCTGCTCGGGGTGAACTAAAAGACCTACACTGTCTTTTCCAGGGTCAAACTGAATATGTCTCGCAGAAGGAACAGTAGGATTTTTTTTTATTTTTATTTTTTACTAGTTTCACTAGTAGGCTAACATCTTTTAGCGCAAATTGAACGCAACAATAATATTTCCCACCATGTATTAAGGCAACTTTTAAGCAAAAATTAACCACTGGTCAGTGGTCATCCATCACTGTTGTTTGTTGATGTCGCTTGTGCGTCAGCTTAAAGGGCATGCCAGAAACAAGGTACAAATACAAAGTTCTGGCTGGAACTTTTTTATGAAAAGAAAAAAAATAAACTATTAATTGCTTACATCTTTTTAATGCGTTGAAATCTTTGTAATTCAGCTCCCATTTGTCAGATTTATGTCCACATTGCATGTGTTTTTGATGTCAATGATAACTAGTTTTTTTCCGCTACCAAAGTGTGATGATCTCAAAGTGGTCTTTTCATGTGGCGTGACCATCACACTGTTTTTCATAGAGTATTCATTATTGAATGTCTGTCACCTCTCTGAAGTGCTGAGTGATTTATTTGGGTGTGAGCGCATGTGGGCAGCAGAAATAAAGTCCAGCTGAGGCACACATACGAGCAGTTTTTGTTGCCCCTGTGTGTGTTGGTCATGTCGATCTATGAGACTCTCTAGCTTTAAACTTGACTATTCTGTGTTCAGCTTTGGCTCCGTATGGCGTTATTTGTAAGAATAAAAGATGAGGGCTCAGGACCCTCAAAATTAAAATATTAAATTGAAATATCTCCATTTTTTTCTTTTCTCATCCCAGTCAGGCCAAATGATGCCCCACGGCACCTCCCAAAAGAGAGAGAGCGCACGGCATGATGTCTTTTTATTGTACTTGTTGTACACTAGCATATGTTTGTGCTTTTTTATTTTATTATCTATTACACTTTATTAACATGAGTGTCTTGGTGTAACTAACTCTTTGCTACATTACATTTTTATTAAATTAACTTTTGTATTTTTAATTGATAATAAGCAATTCTTCTTGTCTAAATTGGAAATTTAATGTAATTGCATGCTAATATTATACAATTAGATATGCTTTCTGTATGTTTAATTTAATGTGCTGAATACAAACCTAGTGAACTACGCTCACACTCAATTATGTGTTTTGTAAATTATTCGAAAATGTAAATAATTATCACTGCGATTAACCAAAAATGTATTACTTACTTATTTTTTCATTGTTTTAATTTTTGTAAATTAGTCTCATGCGTATTTAAAAATGGATAAATCTTTGTTAGACAATCATTTAGTTGTTGGACTGTTTCATTTTGGCTCCAGGAAATAAAACACTATATACTGTATGTAAAATTAAGAAAAATACTCATATATGATAGGTATGGTATCAATGTAACACGAGTATGTATTTTTATTTCTTTATTTAAAATATGTATGATTAGTTCTATTGAAATGATCCAATATATTGACTTTAACTTCAGTCATGTATTGATGTACTAAATTGTGACACTTCTGGCCCTCCATACATTCCCGCAGCAGAGGCCTGCAGGGGGCCTGCAAAGCCCGTCTAATGAAAAGTGGCTGCCTCCACTGCTACACAAAGACGGCTTAAAAAAAAATAAAAATCACAGCATATATCCTCATTTTTAATTCACGATTCACGCGCGTGCACGCCGGAGCATTCTCTGACACGCGCCGCAGGGCTCAAGAAAAAAAAATGGAGTCTGGCTCAGACAAAGGGCTACACGCTGAAATATTCTCAGACAACATAACCTCGAAGTGATTCCATCTTGACAGCCCTATCGCCCTTTGCGCGTGCGCGTTTGCGCGTGCGTGCTCTTCGAGAGAGGGAGGCTTAAGGAGAGAGAGAGAGAGAGAGAGAGAGAGAGAGAGAGAGAGAGAGAGAGAGAGAGAGAGAGAGAGAGAGAGAGGGGGGG
>CAEGAE010100733.1:0-43850 GCA_903067095.1 Girardinus metallicus | reverse complement strand
TCCCCCCCCCCCCCCCCCCCACCCCCCCCCCCCCCCCCCCCCCCCCCCCACCCCCCCCCCCCTCCCCACCCCCCCCCCCCCCCGCCCCCCCCCCCCCCCCCCCGCCCACCCCCCCCCCCCCCCCCCCCCCCCCCCCCACCCGTCCACCCATCCACCCCCACCCATCCACCCAACCACCCGTCCACCCCCACCCATCCACCCGTCCACCCAACCACCCATCCACCCCCACCCACCCACCCAACCACCCGTCCACCCCCACCCATCCACCCAACCATCCGTCCACCCCCACCCATCCACCCCCACCCAACCACCCAACCACCCGTCCACCCCCATCCGGGGTGTTTTCCCTGCTAATCCAAACTGACCTGCTCATTCTCAGGTCAAGGATTCACTGATGTTCTCCTCCAGGTTTCTCTCACGCTGCTTTACATGCTTTCTTTTTCTTAGTTTGCTAATCTGATTGGAGAATTGCATTTCTGTTGTTTATCCAGTCTGTCTTTTCATTACACTACGATGCAATCTAACCCCCTGGGTCCTCTTCATCACAGTTGGAGCTTTGCTCTACAGATGCAGGGGCAGCATGGGGACTGTAAACTGTTGAAGTGCAGTATTGGTTATAATTTAATGAAAATTTGACATTTCCAAACAGTTAGAGTCCATTCCTTCTGCTTTCATAGGAGTTAGGGGGGAAAGTAGCAGGTGATAAAGACGATCATCTTCAGGCGTCATCGCCTGAATTTGAGTGACTGAGTTCATGAATCCAAAACAGAAACAGAAAAGCAGAAAATATGAATTAGGTGTTTTTCCATCAGGCAGGCTGCACAAAGCATCATTTTGTCTGATGTGGATGTTACACATGGACGTAATAAACAGGGAGAGTGAAGCATTAGGTTGCTGTTTCCTGTCTCTGTTCTACATGCTGTTGGACCTTCATTAATTATTTAATGACGAGGACTTCCTATGTGAACATCTGATGATGAGCATCCTGGCTGTTATATTGGCTATTTATGCTTTAACCACTGCATAAAAACTCTAACATGTGCTAAAGGGTTCATTAGCGCACCATCGGGTGTTGACCGGTCCTGACAGTGTCGCCTAGGCAGGACACACAAACAGACAATGGTGACAGATGTTGAGCGATGCTCTCGATGCCCTGACAGCCGTCACATGTCTGAGGTCTCCCAGACTGTGACAGGAAGCTGTTAGCTGACAACACTGCAAACAGCAGAGGTTTGAGTCGGTAAAAACAGCCTCGCCCCGGTTCCCTCGCTACAACGCACCATCACCAGAAAGGCTAATTTCAGTTCCCGTTTCATTCTCTCTCTGCTTTCCTCCATCGTTCTTCCACCTGGGTTGGAAATAACGTTCAGATTTTACAGTGAAATCGACTTGAAGAATGAAGTGAAACCGGCCTCCAAGCGGTTTCTGCCGGGCCTTGGCACAGGTGAGCGCCTGTTTGCTCTGCCTCTAATTGCACTCTAACTGCTTGTTGGCTGGCCTACTTTGGTAACTAAATGAAAGCAGTGTGAGGCTAAGCCAGCACTGTTCGTTTTTGGTTTCCCGCTCTGGAAGCTGAAAACATTGCCGGTTCGCTCTGTCAGATTTCTGCCAAGCCGTTAGAGTGGAAAAGTGCCTGAAAATGTCAGAGGAACATTTATCGTCTCTCTCTGGAAACAGAATAAACCCTGGACTTGAATCAAAGCTTGATAAGTGATGAAATGACTGGGCAACCAGGATATCTCATTGCATCATCTATTAGAAATAGAATCAAATGCAATTTCTGCACAAAAGACAAGAAATGGCAGAAGCATTGGTCCGGTTGGAGGCTCTCCCAAAGCAAATGCTTCAGTTTTGCTCCGATGTCTTGGTGAAGCCTTCACTGCCTCTGCTGACCTCTGCAGAGGCAAGGATTGTTTCAGACACTTCATATTCTGATTTTTAAAATCTCAGTTTAAAAATCTCATTATCTGAGAATGATTTTCTGCAAAAAATGTGACAAACATGATTTCTATCCTAATCTGTTTAAAAGGAAAATGTAATTGGTTCCCTTTAAGTTACAACTCAACTACAATATTGTTCTAGATTATTTCTGGCTGGATATTTGAACTCACTTCTTGGCAGATTTGGTTCAGTTCTTTTAAATTGGTCGTTTCCTACAAATTTTGACCAGCTTGGCTTTGTGTTTGGAGTCCTGATGGAAAGTGGATTTATCCACTTTAATCCACCTCAAACTTACAGAAAAACTTACTTTATCTGTAAGTCTGAGGAGGAATTTGGAGGTAGTCATCTTGTTTCATCATCCCGCTCATTTTTGAACGTGGAAATATCAATTTTGAAGGCGGAAAAATTTTTCTCGGCTGCCATCCTCTCAGGCCATGTGACACAAACCAGGTTTAATCTCAACAGTCTGCAGGGACGGTTGAAGTTGAAGAGTCTCTGCAGACTGCAACATTAAAGATGCTGCCGCTTTTAGATCAGGGGTTTCTAAACGTTTTGTCAAGTGGGCCAAAATCATCAGTTCACAAGCATTCACAGGCCCCAAAAAATATAATTTCTAAGAACCGAATTAACCAAAATGTTGCAATTCTTTTTTTTTTTTTACCTACTCAACAATAAGAATAACAATAAGAAAGAACTATTTTTATCCCGTACTCAGATTTATTTGAAACAGGATCATAGATCCATAACCTCAAATAGTTTTTTGTATGTTTTCCTAGTTGAATGAAGGGCGTCAAGTTTGTTTAATATTTTGGGCTCTATTGAAGAAAACTGAAAATGTATTTTGTTTATTCTTAGCAATAAAAACTGAATCTAAGTGAGTCTTCATTTGACAATACTTTCTGTATTTAGACAAGTTATAACATAGCAATAAAATGCGGATTTGGGTTCACCAAGGTGCGGCTTAGATATAAATTAATGAGTATATGTGGTCCTAGTTGCCATGACAATACAAGGAAACCAGAAAGCTTGGAAAAGATTATCACTTTGTGTTGCATCAATACGTTTGTTCATCGATTTTCATTTAAAATTTACAGTTTTGTCTGAATTTATTTCATGTACTCTTGAATTGTGGACAAAAGGGCCGCACAAAATCAGCCCGGGGACCTTAAATGGCCCTTGGGCTCCATGTTGAGCACCGAAGTTCTTCCTTTTTTCTGAGAACAAAAAGGAAAATTGCTCAACCCTTCATTGCTTCTTAACGGGGCAGTATTGTGTAAAATCCACTTTTTTGAGCCTTGCATCATGTTGTAATGTTATTCCATAAACACACCTGGACTTTGATTCTTTCGTGTTTACAAAATCTTTTTATCTCCTTGGCAACCATTCAGCTGCGCACAACACCTGGGTGGATCTATCGCCACCTTTGAGATGCAGAGACTCTTCAGAACTGCAGTTTCCAAGCTTCCGTCTCACAGAGACCTCACCACTCCCCCACTCAGCTCCTTCAGACTAGTCAGCAGCAATTAGCAAACACTTGGTGGAACAGCTGAGCTCGTTATGGGAACTACTTCTCAGAGCAACGCTGGTAAAAACATGTCAAAGGGTTAATAGAGGAGCCATGTTGGAATGACCTCCTGAAGGTGGAGCTTCAGAAAGAGCAAGAGTTTTTAAAGAGACAAAATGAAGTAAAATTTCTTTTAAGTCATATTTGATATATGCAGCATTTCTGTAACTATTTATAGATGCTTGATTGTGCTACAGAATGGTACAATGTGGCTGCAAAACACAATACCGCCCCTTTAAAAAACAAACAAAAATTCTCGTTAATTTCTCAGAGAAAGTCTGGTCTTTCACAGTGAAAGTACAGAGCCTTGCTCTGAGCCCACAGCAGAGCAACAAAAGAGCAACTGCAGACAGCAGAAGTCACCCAACCCCTGCACCTGTTGCCATACTGAAAACGAGGGCGCCGTGACTCACAATCTGGGGCGCAGCACCGCAGCGCTGACAGATTCAGAAACTGAACTCTGATTCTCCCGTCTCGTGTTTCAGCTGCAGGAAAGAATGCAGGATATCAGGAGATCATGTTCCTTCCTGAAATAACGTTCCGTCCCTGCGCACGGATTTGTGCAGATCTGGTGCCAGGGTGCCACTGTACGTCAGCCCATCAACTGTGGGTGACTCTGGATGGAACAGCTCTAAAAGCTATCTTCAGACATCTGTTTAGCAGAGCCTGAAGCCTGCCGGTGCTGAGGCATTCACTCACATGCTCCATTTAGGAGAAGAAAAGCTCTGAGCTCTGTTTTATTCTTTCTCCTGGAAACAATCTGAAGGATCTAAGATTTAAAGTGAAAGGAAACAAGATGATTTCATCGTGAACAGAAGCCAGATTTGCTCCAGCAGCTAGATGTTTGCTGGAAGACGCAGCAGGAGCAGAGATTTGATCATTTCACGCCCCGAGTAGCGCCAGAAGCCGCGCGCAGTGTGCAGCGTGTTGGGTCTGTTTCTCACCACTCTGAGCTCAGAGACGGTGAGGAAATCACATGCTCGCCTCGTCAGGCCGGTCATGAGTTGCTCCACAGCTACACTTCAGCATGTGTGTTCATCTCCAACCAAAGGCCCAGGAGAAACCCTTTACAGTCACATGAACCACAGCAGGAAGCGACTTATCGGTCCTCATAAACAGACCGCCATGGCTTCCCCGAGCTCAGGCCAAGCGACTCTCACAGCTCCTTTTATAGATGTGCTATTCATAGCTGAGGGACTTGTTCTCCTGAGTGTTCATACTCCAGGTTTCTGTCTCTAAACTGGGCAGAGGTACTTTTTTCTACTTCTGGGTAGAAAAAAATTTACTTAAAATGTTCTTTAGCTTTACTTTTAGAGAAGTACTAAAAGATTTTGGTTTTCTGGGATGTTTCTGTAAATCAGCTCTGATAAATCTGGACTCTCTGGTTGCTTCCAGGCCACAGCCTCTGTTACAGATCGGATGGTTCAGGTCGGTCATCTGTGACCAGTCTGCAGAAAACCCAAAAATCATTCTGGAGTAAGAGTAGCATACTACAAAAACAGAAAGTCTTACCAAGTATTTTCTATTGCAAATATCTTAGTGCACATGCAGTGAGACCAAAAAATAACTTAAGAATAACTTTTCAGTGAGATAAAAGAGCTCGTTTTAAGTCAATGATTCTTTAATATTGATCAAAATGTTAGATCCAGGGGACGTTTTCTCATTTTGATATGGAAAAAATGTCTCCTTAGAAGGGTTAAAAAAATCTGCCAGCGGAACTAAATTTTTTAAATCAATATTCAACATTTATGGAGGTAAGATACTGATGGCACACAAGTACTCTGCACAGTCCCTCTTCATAAAACATTACAGACGGTTGTGGTATTCCAGTCTTTCAGCTGTAATGTCCACTGATTTAGTTAATATTACAAGGCTCTTGGTTAAAATGCTGAATGTTATTAGAATTGATTTTGACCTTTGACCTGCAGGTTTAATGGAGGAAGAGCAACACCTGACTTTTTGTTGTTGATTTTGTAACTGTAGCTTCATATGTTGTGTTTTCAGCGTTAGTTCAATGTGAATTATGAGTTTGTATAAAATATTTTTTTATGTTTGCATTTAATTGGTTTTAAGCCTGTTTCCTTAGCTTCTGTTAGCTTCTGTTAGCTTCTCTGTGTCTCCATGCAGTGGGTGAACAGTGTTTGTTAAACCTGCCTTCCCCTGCCAGCTCTGTGCATTTAAACGTGTGCGGATGTTTCCTGTGGGGTTTAGACGTTACAGCGCAGACAGAAAATCGGTTCTATGAATCTGTCGTAAAATATTCAGACAGTGGAAGGAAGGAGGCTGGTTTTGTTTGTTGGCTCCTGTCTCATCATCTCCGTCTCTGTTTCAAACACTTTCTGCAGAAGGAAATCAGATAGCGGCGTTTATCTGAAATTGTTGCATCAGCGACGTAAAGCATTGCACTGACTGGCAGTCCCTTGTGCCATAACTGTGCATGTTTTCGATTCACCATTAAACAGTGATGTTTGCATGGAGGAGATGTTGCGGAGCTTTTCCTGAGTCGTGAGCAGATTGTGAGATTTCCTCAGGGTCTTTGGTCTAAAATCCAGAAAAATACACAACAAGTGTCTTGCTGTGAGCAAGTTTGTTTGGAAGAAATCATTGTGCAATAATAATTTGTTGTGCTAATGTTTTGAAGTGCTTTTTTTTTTGGTCTGGTAAATATTTAAACTTTTATTATTGACTGTCCATATTGAATGGATCTGCCGTGTTTAGAAAACGCAACGGTTTCCTGCGATGTGAACTCCCTGATTGTGTCACAGCTTTGCAGAGAAGCTCCGGCGTAAAGCGGACAGCCAAGTACACATTACATCATCCTAACCTGTCCTCTGACAGGAGAGAGAAGAAAAACGCTCCTATTCTTTTTTTTACCTGACTCCTAACATTTCCACTGTTGGTCCAGAGCTGCGAAGCTCCATCCAATCACGTCTCTTCACAACTCTTCTTCACGCTCTCCCTGCGCTGGTTACCAAGGAGACAGTGAAGTCTGAGAAGTAGAGCATTGCTTTGGCATACACGTCGTTTTTATTATTAATTTTTGTTTCTTTTCTTTTCATCTCAGCAGTACCATCTGGACTTAAAGTTTTGTTTGTGTTGTTAACAAATGGAAGTAGTAAGCCTGCGTGCCGAGCGGTTGCAGGCTGTCATCCGATCCACACCGTCCCACCTGTTCTCACCATTTTCTGTCTCACTGATCCAACAATTCCAGGCCGCTCCGCTTCTCCTGCCAGGAATCTGTCTTCACCAACAGGAAAGAGTCTCTTTTAAGCAGTGAGTCGACCTTGATCTAAGTGGGCCGTTTAAGGTTCATGAGCCCTGCATGTGAGAGGGGAGAGTCAACCAGATTCTGATTTTGGTTCTTGCTGGAGTAAATGAATGAAAATGCTGATTTAGCTGCTGGCTCTTCGTTTGAATCGACATTCTTTTCTGTTGGGAGTGTGGGAAGCAGCAGAGCAGGGCTGCAAACGCAGCATCTTACAGTAAAGAAGCAGAAACCTGCAGCTGCAGACCACTAACCTAGATTGGGACCCCAGTGGCGTCCTTGTGTCCCGTACTGTGTCACAAAGCGTGGCTCTGTGAAGGATGGATCCGAGTGGGAATGGATTTCTGTTTCCAGATATTTCCAAACATCCCAGCGCCTTCAGGCTGTTTGCTCACATGTTAGCTCCCTGGAGTGTTTTACAGCCCACAGCCATCAGATTCAGACACACTGTCATGTTCTCCTTTAGGACTTCCAGCCTCCCACACACACAGGAGGAACTCCGGTTTTAATCCTTCCCCTCTGCTCTCTCTGCTCCATTACAGCAGGTCTGCTGCGTCTTCCTCTCTCCCTTCCCAAACCTTTTCACTTGTTTGACTCTCATACTAAATTTAGTCTGCAGATCTTTGCTTATTAAATAACAAACTAAACCAGATATTTCCAAAAAAATGATACAAACACTAAAACTCATCAGATTATTTTGTACCTTACTACATTAATTCAGACATGCTGCTGAATATCAAGTTTTAATGCATTTGTGTTGCAACTCTGGAACAATTATTATATGGTTTAAATTTTGAGGTTTATCATGAAAAATAGTAAAACTTCTAATTTCAGTTCTATTAAAATACATTCTACTGGTTTTCAGATGTTTGTTGGGTTCTTGAAAGGATTCACTAGCAGCATGCTAGCATATAGCATAGTCATTTTTTATAAGTGCACAGCTACTAACTGTAGTTAATCAAGGAGCATAACTATATGCAGAATTTGTAGCATGCACGCTAACAAACACCTAAACACGTAAAAATACTCTCAGAAGTCTACATGCTAACTTTCTAAATTCCTGTCTAACAAGCTGTACTACAGTCCTAACATGGCAGTTCCAAGGCAAGTGCAGTTGTCCTGAGCTTTGGTCTTGGTCTGATCTGAAAGTTACTCATTGTTCTAACAGGAAATATGTAGCGCTAGCTGCATGTTTGTGATGTACTGTGACATTTCTAGGAAACAGGCACCGGCATCCCCTCCCCGTTACGATATCGGTTAAATGAACGGTAAAGCTTTCTTGTTTGGATCAAGTTTCACCCAACTTCACTCTGAAGTTTCATGAACAATGAAGACATCATCTAGATGTACTTTCTACAAAAATCAAAAGGTCAAATTCAAATTGAAAACTACTTTATTTTTCCCCCCAAGAAAAATGAAATGTTGTTGTAACTCATATCACCCAAGGATCTTCAAAGAGTCATTGTGGATGGTGATGTTGTGGAGAGGAAGGATCTCCAGTAGCAGTCAGTCTGAAGAGGCCTCTGACTGAAGACTGTGTTGCTTTAAATCTCTGTCTGGTTAGTAAGTTGGGCAGAGAGACGTTGGAGTTGTTGATGTGATTCTTCCCCATTATGATAGATGGAAGAGATGATTTGAAGTTTCTCCTTCTCTCTGCATTTTGGACCTGTTCTACATACAATACAAGAAAAAAAAAGTCTTGTTGCCATGGTTACGCTGCGCAAATATCATTTCAGCTACACAGATTTAAAACCAGAGGGGATAATTGTTCTGAAAAGCTATGCAGCTGCCAAAAAATGATCAAAAGTTGAGAAAAGATCATCAAAATGTAAGAAGCAGCTCTAAGTTTGTGATGAGCAGCGCAGTTCTACAATAAAGAAATAGAAGAATTGTTTTTAGCTTTCATGCGTCTCTGAAGTGTCTCTTGTATGATATTTGTCCCTTCAGAGTATTCTTAAGATAAAACATAAAAAAGAAGTGGTTTTAACTAATTAGCGCAAAGTATTTTTCTAAATTTTATTTGCACCTCAGGTGCATCGCTCTAAGCTACAACTGGAAAAGTTCCCTTTTTAGTTTCTTTTTAATTCTCAAATCCAGCAAGTAAGATCCAGGATATCAGGTATTGATCATTGGAAGTGCTGTTGGGCATATTTTCAGGGTTTGAAAGGAGCCATGCCCTTTGTTTGTGCTAAGCTAATTGCCTCCTGGCTCCAACATGATATACGAGATTGCGGTCAATATCACGGAATCGATCCTGTTATCGCTCACTCAGAAAAAGGAAGCAAAGGAATCCTAAAATGTTGAATTTTAAATGCCGTTAACACTGAGCGGCTTCCTCTCCTCTGTTTCCCAACAGATGCAGCTACTGGACAAGTTCCCAATCGAGGGAGGGCAAAAGGATCCGAAGAAGAGGATCATCCCTTTTCTCCCAGGTAATAGCCTGCTCCTATCTGAACCGGCTCCCGTATTAAAAATGCATGACTGGCACTCAGGGGACGTCACACTGAGCTGGTTACTGATGCCGGCACAGCGAGGGCTGCTGATGAGACAATATCTGCGACTCTCCCTCTCAGCTGCCATGTGCATGCCCTGTGTCTGTCGCATGTTCAGTCTTTACAGATTTGAATGAATTTTCAGATTTTCAGACGGCGTATTAGAGCCATTGTAGTTAGAAAGTAAAAAAGAGTAAATTTGCTTCAAAAAACAAATGTTACTCAGAAAATTTCTAGGAAAAACTAAAAAAATTTCAAACATTTGAAAAGTCTAAACATTTGTGAGAACTAACTCAAAGATTTTAGATGAATCTCAGAAATTTCCAAGACAAAATTTAGAAATTTTCTGAGTTTCTACGCTTTCTTTTCTCCAAAAGTTGAAATTTCCAGGTTTTTCCAGAAAATTTCTGAGATTAATCTAAAAATGTTTTTTTTTTCTAGAATTTCTTTTTTACTTTTGGATCACATGAATTTTCTAGAAAATTTTTGAGTTATTTGATGGAAATTTACTCCTATTTTTTCTGTCTGCAATGGCTTTACTACGCCATTGTACTTTTCATCACATGCATATCCGTGTGTTGATTTTAGCCTTGTCACTACACCTGTAAATCCGGCTGACATTCAGGCTTGAGACTCCCCAGCGCTGCATTTTCAGCCCTGATTTATGGCAGATTTTGCTGAAGAATTTACAGCATAAGGTTCTTATTTCTATTTACAGCAGATTATTTTTGTAAATGCTTAAATGTTTAAGCCCTGTGGCCGCCCCCGTAGTCTCCCACCTGCCCTCCAGCTCTCCTTTTCCCAGCATCGCTCTCACATTTTCCCACTAACAACAATGATCGAACTTCCACCTCCATCTTCTCCGTAGAGTCTCCGTTCTCGGATATAAACGACACCCGTCCTCTCCGGATATGTAATTCAGGTCAAGCCCGCTGTGCGACACTTAATGGGCTTTCTAATGGGAAAGGATTGAAAGAGCCCTTTAGGTTACAGCACTGAAGTTTCTCATTTTAACAACCTTTCTGTTGGACTAATAATCCAGGATGCAGAAGTGCCACTGCTGGCATTCAGGGATTCCTTGGTCTCAATTTAATGATAAAACATGGATAGAAATGTGACAAATAGTGACCAGTCTACAAAATGTGGTTGAAACAGTTATTAAATTAAAATTTTCAATTTGGACAGGATTAGTTCATAACTTCCCAGCTTCGTTCAATCTGCATCTCTACAGATGTAACTGGTCCACTGGCCAATAAAACAGATGAAAGACAGAGAAAATCTGGAGCTTTTGCCTTTTAAAAGAGGGGTTTTATGTAAAATCGACTTTTTTGAGCTGTCTATCAGTGTTGCTTATGCTCCTCCAGACTAGCGGCAGCAGCATCTAGCAAATTTGCGCTTTACCAGAAAATAGTGATTGCAAATCTGCATCAATCTGCTTGTGACCTTAAGTTCTAGTAACCTTATGAATATCCCACATAAGGGTTTTCGAGTGGCCTAGTAAAAGGTTGAACATTAATCTGTCAGTGCAGAGCTTCAGGATCATTTGGGCCTGTTTGGTCTCTGTTTTCCTTGCTCATATCGGTTTTACAGTGCCAGATTTAGAGGAAGTACTTTGGGTTTTATTTGGGTTGTGCTGATAAAATGGAAGATTTGCAGTTTTATCTTATTGTTCTGAATGAAAGGAGCGGCTTCTATTCAACGTTTCTCCATCTAAACATCCTCAGCTTCAGACTACAAACAGAACGTTGCTGCAATCTGGGCTATTTCAGTTGTTAACTGGCAGAAATATGCATAAGTTACAAATATATTATTAGACTAAAAAACCTGCTTTTCACTTCCAGACCACTTGGATAACCACAGCTGCTTGTGCCTCGTATCTCTCCAAACCAAAAACTGATCTGAGTGTGACCATAGATCTTATCATTGGTTTGTTAAAGTGATACTTTAGTCCTAATCTTCCATAGAAGGAATCCACGTATATTAAATACAAAGTTTTGTTTAAAAAAAAAACACTTACTTTTTTAATTGTTGATCTGCAAAATACTGACATCTGCTGGTTCATCTGAAAACTACACCAAGTTTTTACTGCCTGCGCCGAAAAACAAGCAAAAATTTCTTCTTCTCTGTTTGCACGTTCCAGTTTTTTCCTCTCGTCTGTTTCCTTGCTGCTCTTTCCTCAGATTTTCCCTACATAACATCACACTTTTCCTTGTTTATCCTTCACTTTTCCTCGTGTTTTGATTCTTTGTTTTTGTCCATTTTCCTTTCCCTTCTCCAGGCAAAATCTTGTTCCGGAGGAGTCATGTGCGAGACGTGGCCATGAAGCGGCTGCGTTTCATCGATGACTACTGCAGGGTAAAGAGTTCTGGCTGTAAACCTCCCTGTTGTTGTTCTGAAACATTCCCGCCCTGTGAGGAGTCCAAACACTCCTTTACGTGTCATGAAAAAGTATTTCTACTCCTTGAATTTGTTCTCATTATTCACACAAAGCAGTGTAAGGAAATGATGCATGTTTTCCAATATTTGTTGCCAATAACAATCTAAAAAATGCACAGTGAACTTGTGTTTAGTCCCCTTTACTCTGAAGCCGCTAAATAAAAGTGCAAAGCTTTGAACATCTCCCAGAGCGAACGGAGAATCTGTAGGAAGTACTGAAATTTCTCCTTCCAACCTGAATGAGCTTGAGTGATTTTGCAAAGAGCGATCGGAAAAAATGTCGGTATCTACAAGCTGGTTGAAACAAATCACAGTTATGAACTTCCCAGTGGTGATCTGTCATATAACATCTCAATAAAACACAGAGATTTATAGTTGTAATGTGAAAAACTAAAATTCAGAGGTGTGAATTAGGGTTTTGTGATCTGGCCCATCACAAAACTTTAAAAATTCAGATTTTGGCTGATGCCATTTATGTTTGCTAAGTATAGCTACTTTTACATGCCAGTTCTGATCTTTTAGCCACCAAAAAGTTCGATCTGTGCCACTTCCATATGTGAACCTAATTTGGATGCATACCCAATCAAAGCCTCTGTACGGCCATGTTGCATTTTCTCAGACTTTTGCGTCACTGATGTGAGATGAGTGTCATAATTCTGCACCAGAAGGAGATAGTCACAATACCTCCAGATGTGAATGATGGATGAAGACTATAATTACAAAAATTCTGAAACTAAAGTCTGTGTCAGGGAAGCACATCACGTCCTAATCCCACCACTCCTGGTTCTGACTCCGCATCCAAAGGGACTTCTCTGCAGAAACTGCAGTCAGTGCTCCACTAAAGGCCGTTCCTGGTGTGTTGTGCTTTTATTTTATTAGCTTCCTTCGTCTTATGATCTTGTGACGATAATGTCAGCTTCTATTGCTGAAAAACTTTAAAATGGATCCATAGATGGCGACGTCCATTATTACTTCTGTTATGTGTTTACACACACACCAGCGTGTGTGTAGATGACACACACGCCGGTGTGTGTCATCTACGTTCTTCTTCTACTTTGCTTTGGGGTTGTAAACTGTTTACATGGAAATCTGATTCTGATCACCTTTAATTAGTATGAACGACCACGCAAAAAAAAAAGAAATCTTATTTTAGCAAAAAAATCTGAATTGAGTATCAATACCTCCTATGTGAATGTTGCTTAAGTCTCTAAGCTGTTATCAGTGAGGTGACGGTTGTTGTCAGCCCTCTGGCAACAACCGCAAAGCAATTTCATGGCTGACTTTCAGACCTTTATGGAGTCAAAATCAGTTTTACATGTACATGTTGGTCGATCGTGATCTCCCAAAACTGGGAACATCAGAGTGGATTTATCTCTGTGCACCGCCATCAGGGTGCTGACCCAGACAGATCCTGGATCAGGTGGTTCTGAAGCAGCAGGACTGACCGGATCGTTCCACCTGTCCAACCTTCAGTTTATCAAACTCCAGCTGTTTGCAAAGGAAGTTCTGACCCTTCAAGACTTCCTTCCCATAAAAATACACAACTTTAAAGGACTACCCGTTTGTAATTACACACTTCAAGACAGACTTGATTGTCACTTCCTGTTCACACTCTTATTAGATACGTTTTATTTCATGTGTGCAGGATTAGGATCTTTTCCTGCTTCACACCCTCCTCTCCTCCCTTCCTTCCTCTTGGCACAACTCCACACTATCGGAGGGAAATGGCTGCAATACAGCGGCTTTGTTTCCACACACAATTAGGAGGTTGCATTGTTGGCCTGCATTAGCGAAGGTTAGCCAGAGTATCAGCTCATTAATTGGGAGCAAAGAAATAAAAGCAGATCCACTCGTAGAAGGACTCTTTCTTACCCAAATAACCTGCAGCGGAGTAATTTATCCTGCAGCAGGCTTTCCCTTTCATGCAGCGCTGCAAAGCGTGCCACACTGTTTACTTCCTGCGTCCTGTTAGTGAGGCACAAACAACAGAGAGGAAGAGTAATTACCTAGTGTTTTCAAAGGCTTTTGCTCTGGAGAATACGGGATGCTGGGGTCCAAGCAGCTGTGGATGCCTCTTCAATCACCACCAAAAGACTTCTTCTATAGTATTAGAGGAGATGAATGAAATATGAAGGCAGTTCAGATGACGATTTCAGCTATTTAAATTAAAGGCCCGTTCTGTTTCATCTTCATGGTTCGGCTCCTCGGTTGGCGGCTGCGTAGCCGAGCTTCAGCTCCACTTGCAGCCGGTCGGCTGATTAAATATAGATGGATAACAAACACATGATTCTCTTTGACTGGGGTAGAGCTCTGTCTTTGAAGACACTCCGAGGCAGCAGTTCATTGATCTATAGCACAAATCCATGCTGGTCAAAAGTCATCAGGTTCAGTCAAATAAATCCTGAGTTACAGGAGTTTGCAGCTGAGTTTACTCCTTCAGCTGGTTTTCCTGTTTTGCTTGCTGGGATTTCAATCTAAAATGTGAAAAAATCTTTCATGCAGATATTTTTACACCTATTTTTAATAAAAGTACAGGTGCAGGAGTTTGTCCACCATAAATAAAATCCATGGTGAAATGGATTTTAGGATGCTGGGAGTAAGGATGAATGGTGTCCCGTCCAGGAAACATCCACATCCCCAGAGTCACCTCAGGGATGTGCGCTCCACCCTTTTTTGTAAATTTTACACATAAATGACTGCAAGAATGCCCTTAAAAACAGGCACAAATGAGCACAAAACCCTCTGAGCAACCTGTTCCCCCTTTCGCCTGTGGGGGCGCTGCACCAAGAACCACCGTAGGAAAGGACTCAAAAAGCTGAAAAAGACACAGAGTGCAACTTTATTCTTCACAAAATGTAACAAAAATGGAGAGGTATTAGGTTTTAGTGGTTGTAGGATTTCTCTTTTATGTTTGGTAAAATACCACCAGACATTTCTCCCTCTAGTGCGACATGTGCAGTTTGGTTTTGGTTGTATTTTCCCAGAATGCAATCCAGTATAGTCCATTTCCTGCTTCTGGAGGTAACCAGCATGTACTTCAGCCCAACCAAGGCTTAGGTTTGTAGCCGGACCAGAGTTCGCTTTTTTGGTCCGCTTCAGTCTGATTGTGCATTCACTCTGTCACGTTGGGTTCCAGTTTCTTAACCCACGTACAGAACGCCACAGATAATCAGATAATGAAGTTTATTTTGAAAAGTGTGATTGTGTGGTTCTGGTCCTTGGGGGGTGGCAACCGGGATCGACTGTACACTAAGAGCAATGAGTGGGAAATGGTGAGTTTGAGGTTGTCTGAAATTAGAACTGCGAGAAGAATCAGATTGATCTTACTTGATGTGAAGATTGATCTCCTGTTGGGGGCGGGGTGGGGTAGTACAGTGGTTTCCAGGGTAAGGTCATGACGGAGTGAGTTCTTTGTTGGTGATGTGGTGGCTGCAGTGGAGGGCGGACTGGTAAGTACTGGCGTGAATGGACTGCTGGCTGGGAAATCCAGGAACGATTATGGGTTATCTACAGAGGTGAAGAAGGGACTCTGGCAACCAGAGGGTAACTATCCTCGGCGTCACGAGGGGGGAATCTAAAAAGCCAGAACTTGTGCTTCACAGGGAGTCATCCAAGGCGTCACGAGGAAACACCTGAGAGAGGCAACAAGAGTCGATTACGAGTAGATCTTCTTAAGGAAACACAAAGAGCTTTCTCAGAGAGGCTCAGAGTACCATTACTGGCAAAACACTCAGGCGCTGAAGTGCTGGCAGCCTGCTCCTCATATACTCCTAGCAGATAATGTGATTGATGACAGGTGTGCTGGATCCAGAAACAGCAGGCATGCCCTCCAGGTAAGTGCAGCCTCTTGGCACCCTCTAGTGGATGAAGGGTAAACAGAAAGATCCCCACAAAGAGACCAAAACCCCAGTTCCTAACACACACTTCCGCATCTGAACCGGACATTCTATGTAAATAAGCTAGAATGTCTATCTAGACAGAATTTGATTAAGCGGACCAAACAGGGCTGGTGGGAATGCATACTAACCAAACCTAATTGAATAAACTGCCCAGAATGTTGTTGGTTTTGGGTTATGAGACTAAAGCAGGTTAATGCTGGATCTTTCACACATGTGACCCTAACAGTCGCCCCTCAGCTGCGTCCAGTTTCCCTCTGCTAACCATCATGTTTCCCTCTGCTAGCCTTCAAGTTTCCCTCTGCTAGCCTTCATGTTTCCCTCTGCTAGCCTTCATTTTTCCCTCTGCTAGCCTTCATTTTTCCCTCTGCTAGCCTTCATGTTTCCCTCTGCTAGCCTTCATTTTTCCCTCTGCTAGCCTTCAAGTTTCCCTCTGCTAGCCTTCATGTTTCCCTCTGCTAGCCTTCATTTTTCCCTCTGCTAGCCTTCATTTTTCCCTCTGCTAGCCTTCATGTTTTTCTCTGCTAACCTTCATATTTCCCTTGCTAGCCTTCATGTTTCCCCCTGCTAGCCTTCATGTTTCCCCCTGCTAGCCTTCATTTTTCCCTCTGCTAGCCTTCATGTTTCCCTCTGCTAGCCTTCATGTTTCCCTCTGCTAGCCTTCATGTTGCCTCTGTCTTTCCATTTCCAGGCTCTGGTGAGACTTCCTCCTCACATCTCTCAGAGCGAGGAGGTGCTGCACTTCTTCGAGACGAAAGCTGAGGACATCAACCCCCCAGTAGAGTGAGTGTTGCACACACACATACACACGCAGCCAAACATAATGATGATGTGTTTCTCATAAACTCACCGTGTTACCCTGAACGGCCATGTAACAAAGACCTCCCCTGGACTGCTGTGAGCTCATTACCTCTCTATCTATTCCTGCTTTCATATCTATTCCCAGATCAACTCCTTCTCACGGAGTTTGTGCGTTAACGCTTTACTCCAGATTATAAAGAGAGGGAAGTTGATGGATGCAAGAATGGGAGGAGGAGACCGGCTTGTTTTGCAGCAGGGGATGGCCCCGTTGGGTAGTTGTTAATTAGAGAACACGCTCTCCCCTCCGATCCCGAAACGCCGGCATCGCACCCTTCATTTGTAATGTGTTTCTGTCTGCGCTGAGATGGATGCACCCGAGGCGATCAACCCAGAGCTCTACCTAGACTCCTCTCGTATTTTAATTACTTTCCTCTGTGTTTCTCCTCCTCTGCCTCCCCGTGTGACCCCTCTCTGTCAGTGCTTCTCCTGCACTAGATCATCTCTCTGCTTCTAATTGTCTGAATCCAACTCGACCTCATAAATTTGAGTATGTCTAATTGGTGAGATGGTTCAAGGTTATAAACACCTTCGGTGAAACAAATACCATCTCCCAGCTTTTACGCAGCGTTTCGTCTCACCTGTACTGTCTCTCTCAATGGCTCCGTTTGATGCTTGTTTTTCTTCTTTTTTCAGTAAATACATACTGTACCTTCTTTTATTCCATCTGTATTAACATCAGTGAATAGTTTAGCATTAATGAAGCTTCAAAAGAGGAACATCTTCACTGCCTATGGGTGATATATTTAAACATAAGTCGTTTATCACATCCAGTAAGCAGAAATAAATGCTTATACTAGATTTTCTTACATAAGTCATATTAGTAAATTAGAATTTAGTAGGAAAGTTCATTTATTTTAGCAACTCAATTCCCTAAGTGAAACACATATTAATTACACTGACACTTCTGTTTTTAGGCTTTTTTCTGGTGTTTATGATGATTTTCTGCTTACAGTAATGACAACATTAGAATATTACATCTGACCAATTATAAAACCTTTTTAACACACAAATGAGGCTATAATGAAATATTAATTAATATACCTGCTGAAAGATTATCTTCAAAAGATCATTTTAATCTGACAAATGAGCCTCATTGGAAATATATTCTAATGTGTGGAATATGGATGCATGTTCACTGCGAACAGAAGATATCCCAATATATATGGATCAGTGATTGGCACCACTTACCAAAATGTTGGTTGTGCTAACCCTAAAGCACTAATTATGACTGAGTTCTGCTAACATGCTACACCAACATGGTATTTAGCAGAAGCTAATGCTAATACGCTAGCTCTGCTCTTGTAAGACTACAACCCTTGAAAACCAATTTAATGTTGATAAGATATAAAACCCTTACATACTGTATTTGTTTAAATTGTCTCTATCATCTGCCTTTTATTTTATTTCTGTATGTTTAATCTTTGACATAAAGTTATTGGGGGGGAGAAAGAGAGAGCGAACATGAGGAGAGGAAACGTTACTGCGGTGCAGTCAGTCTTCACCACCTTCATAATAAGAGTTTGAATATAAATGTCTGACTACTTGAAGAATTCAAACAGTCGATAACTAAAACTTAAACACAGATATCAAACTTTAATTGTAAAGTAAATTAGCGCGTCAGAATTTATCCGCAAAAATATATTTAGAGGAAGCTAAGTGCGCTAAACATTTTTAAAGTTAGCAATGGCCTCCACCACCGTGCTTGGCAGGGAGTAATAACTAATAATAATTTAAACACAGCAGTATTTAATGATAATTATTGACGTCTTTTTGCATAGGCATTGTGTTGACACACACAGAGCAACAAACTGGGAAATCTCCAGAACTGGTGATAGTTTTTCCAGTGACTCTGGTGAAGGTCATGATGAGTGTTTCAGGTCTGTGTCTGTGTCTGGACTCTGTAGAGAGTCCAGAACAGACGTTCTGGACTAAGAACAGAAAGTTCTTAGGAACAGAACTTTCTGGTACTCTCTACCTGCTGCTGCTGTTTGACTCTGCTTTTTATCCTCTAGTTTTCACCGGTTTTATTGAATTGCGTTCACCACATGCAGCTATGCTCAGGTACAACGGAAATAGTTACAAAGAGAAACTCTGGGTACCTTCAGAAAACCTTAAACCACTGATTGAAGATTCTTTTAATCTTTTTAAAAGATTAAAAGGAAATCTGCCTTCCTGAAAGCAAACTACAATAAAACATTAGCTGACTCAAGACTGTATGACTTTTTTTCCATCCATTAGTTTTTCCATGCACTGCCAGCTGCTTATCTAGAACTGGAACATGAGGCAAAATCTGAAGCAATGACTCTCCATTTTTCAGCTCTTCAGGAACCACAGAAACATTTTAAATCCCTGTGTAGATTTTTCATCTCCAGCTGTGTATCCCTAATTCAAACACACTCACAAACTTAGACTTTAAGGATTAATTCTCATCCTGGCTTTTCTTTACACAGACAGAAAAACGTGTGACAAATTTAATAAAGAGGGAAACAGAAGAAAATAGATTAAAAGTTCTGCACCAAGAAGAGTTGAATGTAGCTGCAGGTCGTTCTGAGCGGTTTGAAACAGTCAGGCCTGACGGAGAGCTGCCATTTGGGCCAGTTCTGACAAAATCGTTTCAGAACCTCCTCTGGTTTCTCTCATCTTGCCTCAAAATAAGAAAAAACACTCAGTGTGGGTGAAGAACTCACTCTGCTCAGTTAATGGTGTGTTAGACGTCATAACCCAAAGCTGTGAGGAGTAAAGTGGATGTGGCTCTTTGGTTCTTTCACCTCAGTGCATATTCTAAATGAAAATGTATCCGAGGACGGAGGGATGAAAAGATGGGTGGATGAAAAGAAGAAGGGATGGGGGCGTTTGGGATGAGATCATCAGATGATTTAAAGTCCTGAGTGTGTGTCTGACAGTGTGTGTGTTTGTGTTGTGGTGAAAAGAGATGTGGAGATGGATGGACAGTTTAGCGTTATTATTAATCCATCACGGTGTGCGTGTGTGTGCGTGATATTTTATCACCGTGTTGATTAAATCTGAGGACTTTTTGGTCATCAAACTTAAACATCGCCTCACGCTCCAGTGGAAAGACAAAATCAAACGAACCAGAAAATACAACAGCAGGAGGGAAACAAAATCTTATCGTTTAAAACACTGCTGTCTGGTTCACATGGCATCAGATTTTCATGCTGATTTTTGTCCTGATTTTCCCCTTCTGGCAATCATACAGATGCTGTGATTATTATGATGGCTCTTAAGATAATCATAGGAGATACTCTTTCCCTAGTTGGTGTGCTCAGGGTGATCTAATTCACTCAAAAAGACATTGGGACTAAAATACAGATTGTTCAACATGCTGGATCATATTGGATCAACATCGCACCAAGTGTGGCAATCCCCGAGGACAAGCGAATTCAATCTGGTACCAAAATTGTAATATTTGTTATGTTTCATCTGCTGCAGTTCTCTTTCACACTGAACTGTGTCAAATGATCCAAACTAATTGAAAAACCTATTTCCCTCCTCGCCTGTGGGGGCGCTGCACCAAAAACTACTGCAGGAAACAAAAACCTCAGAAGAAGAAACTGAGCACAACTTCCTTATTCACAATATGTAAACAAAAATAGAGTAGCGTCAGATTTTAGCGGTTGTAAGATTTCTCTTTTGCCTTTGTCAGAAGACAAATAGATATTTTTCTCACTAGCATTAGCCTCTTGCTTTTGTTCTGGTTTTATTTACCCAGAATGCCCTGCACTATAGTCCACTACCTGCTTTTGGAGCGGTCTTTGGTCCACTTGGCGTTTACATATGCATTCAAACCGCACCAGAGTTCACTGTTTTGACCTGCATCACATGAGTTTTTATCTCCGGCTGAATATGGATCTGTCCTTTAGTTGAGCTAAAAGTTGGTTCCCAGGCAGAACCAGTTCTCCTGTGGCCCAGTCCACGGGTTTCTGGAGGAAACAGAACTGATGCCAGACAAACACCAAGTCGTGTTTGGTCTGCCCTACTAAACACGACTCCATCCTCCCATATTTCTTCTGTTCTGCTTGGAAAGAGGCGACAGGCTCTCTCAACCTTAATGGATGAGCTCTTAGGATCAGTTGCGCTCACTGGAGACCCGATGAGCGGTGAACAGCACCGTCTTCAGTCGGTTTAAACACTTAAAGCATGTCAGAGTGAGGAGGAGCGGTCAGCTGAGCGTGCAGCCTCTGAGAAATCCTGTTTTTTTTATTATCATTTTTTGTGAGTGAGCTTTCATTGATTTGTTTTTCTTTCAGCCACATTTGGAAACCAAGGCGGGTTTCTATTTTAACAAACAGAATTGATTCTGCTTGTTGACTGTTTTGGGGTTGTTTCACCTCTCCCGGCCCAGCCTCCGCTCTGGATGCACTCATTCACCCAGATGCAGCGTCTGACTCATGGCTGCTCCCCGTGATGCACACTTACTCACCCGGATTGTTGAGCCAGGCTCGCTCTCGGAGGGGCGGGGAGGTGATGGGGTGAGGTGCGCTTTATCACTTCCTGTAAAATGAGGAAGGAAGGAAGAGGGACGGGATCCTCTAGGGACACGAGGAGGTCAAGAACAGCGAGTGAGGGGTCAGGATGACTTCCTGGTTTCTCTTAAGCTGGAGAGACATTTTTATGGAATGGAATCTGCTGATGAAACTTTGCTCTAATTTTCTGCCTGGATGTGTTTGAGAATCTTTTATTTATTTATTTGTATCCACTTTTTCAGTGATCAAAATGAAGGGAGAAAAGCCTCTTCTTTCTTTTCGTTATTGTGCATTGTTGACCCCTATCTGCTGAAACGGGTACTGCATCTGTTGGGGAACAGTAGGTCTTGTGTTAGTGATGTCACTCTGATGCAATCAGCTGTTTGCCTTTTAAATCCAAGGATCCTTTCAGATCCAAATCTGCTCATCTTATTGCTTTTGATGTGTAAGTAAACAAAAATGTGATGCAGAAATTATTGCCATTTTTCTGGCATTTCAAAGCACGATGTTTGGGACGTTTACGTTGAAGATCCTTCTATTATGACTAAAAGGAAACATTTTTGCTTCATTTTTTGTGCAACAGCAGCAGCGATTTCTTTATGAATGCAAAACATTTAGAAAGTCTCAACAAATGTTGAAATTTTGTGTCATGAAGCTGTAAATGGAAAGATGAAGATGAGAAAGGATCTTTAGCTTTTATTGTTTATCATATTTATCCCGTATTTACTTTATTCAACCCTTTTATGTATGTAGTGGGGTTTTCAAGTGGTGTTAAGTTAAAGCCTTAGGAGGTTTTTGATTGTTTGATGTTAGCCATTTGGTTCTTTAAAAATGACACCTCTTTCCTCTGTGGGTCTGCCGTCTGTTTGTTTGGATTTGAATGAAAATTATAATAAAATGTATATTTTTGGTTGCTTTTTTGTGAGAATCGGGTTTCCGGACATCTGTGTTATTGCTTTCAGGCTAATCCGCTGTACAACATCTGTCCACATGGTGGCGTACTTCACAGTCCAGACAGATGAAGCTGCTTTTTCCAGTTCTGCTGCCGGTCCCGTTCCTCTCTGCTCCGGATCAAACACCTCCCATCGTCTTACTCGGATAAATTTCCACTGCATTGAAATTCTCTCCTGTTGTATCCATTTCTTCCTGGACTCTTCCCCCCCCCCCCCCCCCACTCCCTCATTCCACCATTTTTTTCTTTCTTTTTTAATATCTTCTTCTATTCTTTACATCATTATCATTTATAAAATGTTGTTTTATTTGTCTCTGTTCATAACAACATCAACCTAAAAGGGATGATCTGTCCTCTCCACACCATGATGTCGACAGATTCCTTATGAATATGTGCATCCTGCATCTTCGCTGTAGAGATGTTATCCGTCACTGCGCCCCCTCACAGCCATCTGCATGAGCAACAATAGAGTCTGACCTTGGTTTGAGCCTGCAGGAGATTGGAGGAGGCTGCATGATGATCAGATTATTGCAGAGATAAGTCATGAACTCGTGTGATTGGCCAGCTTTTCAGCTCCTTGGAGGCGATGTTTCAAGCAGAAGGTTTACCCCCGGTGATGCGGGGGAGGGCAGGAGAGTGTTTGGGGGTTAATCAGGAATAACTAGGTGGTAATGTGTTTGTGTATCTGATGTGAGAGAAGCTGTGGGTCATTTTGTGCTGTTGACAGAAGAAAAGCTTCTTCTAACCTGCTTGCTCACTGCAGACTCGTAACAGATACAAAACGATTTTTAATTGGGAAATGTGTTGTTAAGTCCTTGCTATCAGTAATCCCTACACACACACACATGACGAAGCCTACAAGCTTTGTTCAACATTCATTAACATCGATTCCAGCATGTGGCTGAAAAGTTGAGTGGAAGGAAAAGAGCAACAGTTTGGGGGAGATTCACAAGGCGTGGACTACAGCTATAGTCACATAAACATAACCAGATATGGACCACAACTGTCACATTTACTGTGTGAAGTTCTTCTTGAGGAGAAAAAGGGGGGCTGCTGGAGGTAAGCTGGGGCTGCTGGGGAGATTAGGCCGGGATATGACCACACTTGGGGCTGACGCTGGATCAGAGTGAAAACAGAAGGCAAGAGAGGCAAAGGGAGGATAAGGTGATAATCAGGAAGTATTTGTTTTTCACAAGGCTGCTAATGAGGCAGCATTCAATCACAGCAGGTTATGCTGATAAACGTTGATCAGCTGTTTTCATCAGCATGAAATCCATTACCTTCCCAGACTAATTTCACAAGCCATATAAAGTATATAAATCACACAGATAAATGAAGACTAATGAAACGGTAATGATAGTTGATTTAAAAGGCAGCAGACTGATCCTGTTACTCTGTGGTTTGAGTGGGAAAAGAAGATTATTTTAAAATGTTTAAAGTCTGTAGGTACAACAGTAGATTAAATGAAAGCAGTAGGGTTTGCTCCACCTGAAAAAGCACACGGCGACAGTAGAGAGGAACACCAGCTTTTTAACAGACACTTTTAGCAGCAAACATTCATGAGAAAACGCCAAATCTGAATTTTTCAGTCAAACATGTCAGCTTACAGAGGACCATCGCCACCTGAGAGGTTTTTCTGTGGAATGTGATTCATTTACTTGTGGAAAATTCACTTATTGGCTAAGAGATTTTATGGAGCATGTCTAAAATATGCAAAGGAAAACGCAGCTTTGGAAGCTGAACTACCTCGGCACAGTGCTACTTGACATGCTATTGATTAGCGTTTGCAAAGCAGCCAATACAGAAGCACCATTCATTTTCCTTACTCCTGATTGGCTGAACCCCTGCAGTCTTCTTATACCACAGAAGACTGTAGTTTCTGTGGTAGAGCTAAGAAGTTTTATTGTGAACAATGAATATTAAGCTATATTTGGTATTTGAACAGTTTTAGAAGAGGCGCCACGTATTCACAACTTTTAACTATCTGCAGATTGTAGTTTGAAGAACCATGAAGGTTTGTAAGAAGGCAATAATCCATCACATATAGAAGTATTTAGCTAAATACTTTCTGAATGAATCCAAGTACATTTAACTTCACACCAACATTCTCAGGTGTTTTTTTTTAACCTAAATTTCTGTGTTTTGCCACTAAAAGCTTCTCATGGCCAAACAGTGGATTTTAAAGCAACTGAGGGAGGAACATGGAAACTTCATCAAGGTCTCATCTGTTTATGTAAAATAAACTGCAAGTCACTGAGTTTTATTCAATACTTAGGAATACATGCACTATTTAATTCTGAAATATTTAAACTTTTGACCTTGGTGACCTTGGATTGAGGGTTCAGAGGTCATTTAAAAACTATTCAAATGACCTCTGAACAACAGCGGGAAGTTGGACGAGTTTTAAAAGAAAATGTAATTGGAACTGAGAAATGTCTTAATACTCAGGATACCTATCTGTCATTTTTACCTATTAGCATACAATACATTTACTATGCATATATGTATTGTTATTTGACTGCTGCTGTATATTTTTTTTCTTTGTGCTTCTGAATTGTATTAAACTACAATTGAGCTGCAGGTCTCTGTGGAGATCTGAGTGCAAAACATCTGTTTGTTGTTTTTCCCGTCTGCCAGTCTCTACTCCTCTCTCCGGGGACACTCCATCAAATTTCAGTGACGTTTGGTCCTGCTGTTTTGGCCAATATTAAAAAAACTTTTAAATAACCAAGATGGATGAAAACGTGTCAGAAATCACCCAGGCCTTTTAGCTTATCTTTAACCTCATCAGTTTCAATTATTTCTCAACAAACATTCTGTTCCCAGAATGTCTGCCAAGGTGTCTTTGAGGCTCCATGCTGAATCATAAAGCTGCTTCTTCTCATCTGTCCTTTCTGCGCTGCACCTCATGCTTCCTCCTTCTCAGACCTGTAGAAGATGCTGGAAGCGCTGGCAGTCAGAGCTGGTTACTCAGCCCCCTGGGAGGAGTTTGATTTCAGCTTCAGGGATGTGGGTCACTGGCTAAACTCTGTTTCTCTTCTTGCTTTTCATCCTCCTTCCTCTGTTTTGCTTCTCCTTCCCCTACAGATGCTTTTAGCCTCTGTCATATAAATGAAGGACAAAAACGCCACATGCAAGTGCTGCGGCGTGTCCCTATGCAGAGTTGGATGACAGAGAGGTTTTTGTAAATTCGTTTGGCTGATTTGCTGCATGAGGGACTGGTGCACTACACATAGAGATGTAGTAATGAGGAAAGACGACAGTATGGAAACATTGACTCTGTCAGCCAGAAAGTTAAAGTTTGGGAGAGAAACGGACAGTGACTCTCAGAATCCCACCAAATTAGTTACCAAGTGGAGAACAAAGTCAACACTTTGGAGTTGCTGCTTTAGGTCTCACTTAACCTAAAGCAGGAAAAGTTAAGTCTGATTTAATGTGAAAATGAGAAAGAAAGGACTGTGTCTTTTTGTAATGCAATCATATGAACAGTGCATACTGTTCTCAAGTTTAACACTGAGTTTTGAAGAAAGAGTAGTTCTGGCTGAACAGAAAGTCTCACTGGATGGTTAACATTCCCTGGATCTCTGATATAGTCCTTAAACCTAAAACAGTCTGAATTTGTAATGAATTGTGGCAGGTTGGGTGAAAAGAGCAACCATCCTGGCAGACGTTCTGCTTACTCTGACAGACTCTTTCCAAAGCATATTTTCCACCCGGATCCAAATGCATCAGTCCTGCTTATTATTCTCTACTTTAAATCTTCACCCACTAGAAGAAATTAATATCATTCCTGTTGTTTTACTGTCCAGCGTGACTGAAGATGGATTGGATGTGTAAGGTAAAGTTATGCCATGTCCCTCTTCAGTGACAGTGAAGCATATTCTGGTTGCCTGCACACAGAGTTCTTGGTATAAAGAGGTCAAGATAAAGGCTTCATTCATCTGTTGAAGCCAGTCACAGAGAGACGGATGCATCAGATCACAAGGGATGGAGAGCGCAGTGACACCATGAATCTGTGTCTGCAGCGGCCTACACCAGACAGAGTTGACTGATTTTCATAACCTACCTGTATCTGTGACAATGTGTGTGTTTATTAGTCTGAGTCAAGTCATGGAGACACTCGAGAGGAGGGCTTCATTAACCTCCCACAGTGAGAGGTCATTAGCTTCCCCACCAACTGCACCGCAGGGAACAGTTTCTGTCCGGTTACCCTCTGCTGCAGAAATCTCTCAGCTCAATTTACTCATCTTTATACCTGACAAGATTAGGTCCCTAATTATTCAGATGAGCCGTGAACAGGGCTGCTTCAATTAGAGAGATCCACTTTGGTAGATTGGAGGGAAAAGGCCAGAATTGCTTGATGACTTTTAGCTGACCGCAGAGCGTTTCCATCGCTTTACGGTACGCGTCCTTTTATTTTACCACTTTTCCTGGGCTGACTTTCTGGGTACCACTGCAGTCTCTTCTAAAAGGGACACTGGAGTGTTTTAACCTTTAGCTACTGTTCATGGCTTCCTTACCAGCTGCTCACGCCAACTCAGCTGGCTCCATCTGACACATCAAATTACTCAGTTTAATGTCGGTCATTCAGAGTTTAGTTTAAATCAGACAGTTTGCAGTCCCAGTTTGTCCAGTTATAAGTGACTTTAATGCAAATTGTGTCCACTCCTGGTTCCTGACCATGTCAGCATATTATCTAATGTAGCACTAGCTTCAACTCTGAGAACAACGCGAGGGGAGGAAATGGAACCGCTGCGTCATCAGTCTTCATCCCTTTCAAAATAAGAGCATGAATATAAATATCTATCTACTTGAAAAATTCTTAACAGTCGATGAACAAATCTTTCACACAGAAACAAACTTTATTCAACTGAAAGTTTACAAAACAACAAAAAATTGACTCCACATTTGCGGAAGTTTACCCCCCAACATTATCCGATATTATTGCTCTTCTGGCAGATAACCTATATTATATTGGGCCACCGTGCTGCCGACGTCGCTTTTAGGTAAGCAGAAATGCTTAACAAAAGTTTTTCTGCATGTCATGATTATGACAGTCACATGACCAAACAAACACCACGTGGCCACACCCCTCCAGAAACACACACACACCCCGTAACAAGATGGAAACAAACATCAGTTGTTTATATCAGCCCATTTATAGTCATCATAGGCACCAATATGTTAAAATGAATAACTTCGGCCGATAAATCGTGAAACCCTGATAAAAGTCTAGTTTTTCTGCTTGAAGGTGAAAAACTTTGCTGTTGCAGCAAAGTAGTAAACATTCTGCTGATGGTTACTGAGCTGTCCCAGATACTGCAGCAGACGTGACATTGGCAGGTTTAACAGAAACAACGGACTCAATCTACTGAGCAGTGCTTGACAGATTGTCATTCTTGTATTTTTATTTCTATAAATACTCTCTCGTGTCCAAACTCTCAGTTTTTCCATCTTCCTCCATCCCACCGCCTCCGTTGCTCTTGACAGTCGCGGTAGACGAACCTCACATACATCATCTCTGCGTCAGCCTCTGATCTATAGCTCAGACTTGTGCCATAATCTCATTAGAGGCCATTAAGCAAAGCATCTTAAACTGATCCTCCTTCCTTCGAATGTGGGGAGAGGTTGGTCGTCTTCCCCTCTGACAGGACGGAGGGGGAGCAGAGGGAGGAAGGGGAACGAGATGCTGCTGCTTTAGAGTCACATGACTTATTTGTGTCTGTTGCGGAGAGTACAGGCAGCTGGCCAAAGTCATCCCTCCCTCCTCCACTCCCTTTTTCTCCTTCAAACACATGCATTGCACAGCGCACTGCAGCCGAGCCGCAGCGTCAGGATGCATGTGTGTTGACTGAATGTTTTGTTTGGGACAGTAGCGTCCGCTGTCACTAACCATGTCCCTCCTGTGTTGCTTCTCCCTCAGGGACTATGGATCCAAGCGCAAGTCGGGTAAGTCACCTGCTTTTCTTCAACCAAACCTGATGTTTTTCTCTGCTTTGCTGCGACGGTATTTTCCTCCTGGTGCTGCATGACGTGTGAGCTGTCAGTCCGTGTCCGTGTCCGTCTGTGGTTTATTTACAGTCCCACTGCGGGACGCTGACTGGCTGTCGGTTCTGGTGTGGGCTGGGTCCATAACGCTGCCCTTCTGGTCCAAGATTTTATAGCATGGGGTTGTTGAGTGCCAAAAGTGTCAAAAACAGCATAATAAAGAAATAAATATTATTTGCATGTGTCATAGCTAAATTGCTTTATCCATGATTAATAAAATGTGTTAAAAATTTTATAAAAACATAATTAGTTTGGAAATCCTTCAAACTGCATTTCAGATTTCTACATTGCATACAATTGTTTCTGTTGTTTTTAAACGTTGAATGACTTTATTTAAAAAAATCTGCATATATATTTAATACTGTTTATATGTTCAGTTACATATTATTAATGTATTTATTTTAATAAGCTTTGACACATTCAAGTAATTATTAAATGATTTTTTTATTGAATTGAGACACTTTTGGGCCTCCATACAGGGTGTGGTCTAGGGACCCGTTTGGTTGGGTTCTGTTGTGAGGAAGCATTACTCTTGGATTTGGATCATGGGAGAAACAGTTTGTTCTCTTTCTGCTGGAGTTCAGCTCACAGCTTTTTATTCGATAATTCAGCGTTTTAGCAGCTCTGTGGTTGAATTTACAAACAGCGAACCCAGATCCACATTTTTACCAAAGTCTTTTAAGTTTTGGGACCACTCACTGTGATTTGCAGCATTATCGCTGCCATGTTTGCTTTAAACCACAAAAGCCAAAACAAGGAAAACATCCGTCTTGTTTGACTGAAAGACCATTCATCCATTCCACACTGAAGGATCTTTTGCACATTAGGCCTCTTAATGTCATGGCTCTTAAAGAGTATTAGCCAGAAAGCAGCTGCTTAACAAGAGCTTCTGGACGATTACTGTAAATGTGTTTTGGATGTCTGCTTTTAAAAGAGCAGATTATGAAGTTATTAACTTGTGCTTAATAAATGACTCGATTGTCCTCATGTTCTTTGCTTTAAAGAACTTTCATATTTTAGGTGCCATCAGGGTTCTACAATGTGATTGGTTGAAAGCTGCAACTTGTTGATTTGGATTTTATCCACTAGTAAAATGACTCAGTCAGAAATGTTTCATTAACCAAACTAAAAACATGGCCTTCTTGAATAAGAGGAGGGAGGAAAGCCATCTACCAGCCTAACACTGGCCTAACCCATTAACACTGGGTGGGACCCACTTCAGTCTTCAGGATTTCTTATTTTTCGCAGCATACAGAAAATTCAACAAGGTGTCAGAAACGTTGCTCTGACCTACATGGCCATAAAGGGATTGACATGGTCAGCAACAATATCCAGTTTGGCTGTGATGTTGATGCTAGAAGACCCACATTGTGCCATGAAAGTATTCCCATACCCAAGCTGCTAGTTCTCAGGTGACTGAATCTGTTCAAAACAGACAAGTTGAAGCTACCTAGGTATATTTAGCACTGCTAACTAAAAAGTTAGTTATGCTAACCCTAAAGGCCTAATCATAAACATTAGTTCTGCTAATGCTAAATGCTACACCAACACAGTGTTTACTGGAAGCTAATGCTAAAGCAC
Source organism: Girardinus metallicus (assembly GCA_903067095.1). Lineage (NCBI taxonomy): Eukaryota > Metazoa > Chordata > Actinopteri > Cyprinodontiformes > Poeciliidae > Girardinus > Girardinus metallicus. The sequence continues at coordinate 14,330 of CAEGAE010100733.1, read as the reverse complement.
AAACCTCAATTCAAATAATCTGTTCTTGAAAGACTAAAGAAAAATTAAATGTGCTAAACATTTTCAAACAAAAAAAATTCTCTACTATTAGTGCATTAGTGGGCACATTTCCACTAATGCACTAATAGTGTTTAGTGGACACTATTAGTGCATTAGTGTTAAACATAAACAGTTTAACACTGTTTATGTCACAAATGCAGCTGTCCTTTAATTGATGTAAAAGAGAAATGATGTTGGTAAGAACAACAGAACAACTAAAACAAAAGCTAGCCAAAAGAAGTTTACGAAAAAGTTTACAAAAGCACAAATGTGCTATTAGCGGAAGTTAGCCAATTACTGGATATTATTAATTTTAATGATACAGTTTCATGTTATGTTCTTTGACTCAACTTCAATGGAAATCTTTGATTTATTTTATCCGGAGAAATTATTTTCAGATTGTAATATCGACCTGATACGAACGCTGATTTAAAACGATGGACTCTATATGTCAGCTGTGTGTTTTCCCCACCGGGTCGGGTCCCGGTCCCGTCTTCCTCTGCAGAGTGCAGTCGGAGCCCGTCCTCCCCCATGTGGGAGTCAGATTTGGAGGGATTGGAGGAGGCTGCTGCCTGCGCTGAGGAGGCCACAGGGGTTGATGCTGTCAGTCAGGCCCGACGTTGTTTACGTGGCACAGCGGATAAAGTTTCAGGCCGACGTCGGAATGGCCAGTGGTGTTGAGGAGGAACAGGAAGGCGGGCCTTGTTTCTCGGTGTGTGTTGGTGTTTTATAAGTGTAGGAGAAACGGCTGGGGGGCAGATGTGTTTACAGACCTGTTAAACTGTCACTGCTCGTTTGAATCGTGGAGTCGGGTGGCTGCTTGAGGCATCAGAATCCTCTTTGTCAAACCTTCAACATGCACACCTCCCATTAAGAGCCCATAAAGCCTTTATTATTTAACATAGCATTGAGCTCTTAACTGGAGTAAATGCTTTTCGGTCACACTAGTGATTTACAAAGCAGTGAATTTGGGACTTTAGCGCCACGTTGCTGGTGTGTTTACGAAGTGGAGACTCAGTGAAATATGGAGGAGGTGAGGAAACGCGAGGGTGCTCATTGTGGAACAGAAACGGTCTGGGATGGGGCAGAAACTCGGCCTGTGGCGGAAACCCACAGCACATTCCCGTCCTGGACCTGGAACCATCCATCATGGCTAACGCAACTTTATTTCATCCAGCACTTTTCAACCCAACGTTCTGGATAAAACAGATGAAACTGTCAGTGACAGGCTTAGAAAAGAATATTTAAAAACAGCTTGTAAATTAATGAAATCTGAATTCTTTAAATTAAAATGAAGCATATGGAATTGGGAGTATCTACATTTTTTACATTCTAAATGTTATAAATTTTACAGGAAAAAAACATGCTGTTGGGGTATTTATTGACTTAAAAAAAAGCATTTGATACAATTGATCATGAAATACTCATCAAGAAACTGGAGCGCTGTGGTCTAAGAGGAGTAGTTTTGCACTGGATGAAAAGTTGTCTCAGCAACAGGCAACAGTTTGTGCAATTGGGTGATCTCCAGTCCTCATGCCTGGACATTGTTTGTGGTGTTCCCCAGGGCTCAGTATTGGGACCAAAGTTGTTTATTTTATACATAAATGATATATGTAAGGTTTCCAAAACACTTAATTTTATTTTATTTGCAGATGACACAAAAATTTTTTGTACAGGTGAAAATTTACGGCAGCTTTTGATAGAAATTAATTTAGAGTTATGCAAACTGAAAAAGTGGTTTGATATGAACAAATTATCACTAAATTTAGATAAAACCAAGTTTATGTTATTCGGGAATTGTAAAAGGCAAAGCGATTTACAAATTATAATTGATAATGTGACTGTGAAGAGAGTGACTGAAATGAGCTTTTTGGGAGCATTGATTCATAACAACATCTGTTGGAAATCAATCTAAAATAGCCAGAAGTATTGCAGTTCTCTCTAATGCTAGAAAATGTCTAAACTCCTCTGCCCTTCATATTCTCTACTGTTCACTTATTTTGCCATATCTAAATCACTGTGAGGAAGTTTGGGGCAACACTTACAAAACTTCACTTCAACCATTTTGCACATTACAGAAAAGAGCCATTCGAATAATTCACAAGGTTGATTTTCATACCACTAATTTATTTATAGATTCTTATTTCCTGAAACTCCCAGATTTGGTAGAGTTTCAAACTGCACAGTTTATGTATAACGTTAGAAACAAACTATTACCAGGAAATATCCAAAAATGATTTACTGATAGAGTGGGGGGATTTGACTGTAGAGAAAACCTTAACTTCAGAACTTTGAAAGTTTGAACAACAATGAAAAGAATGTGCATTTCTGTCTTTGGTGTGAAGATCTGGAATATAAACTCACTAAAGAGCTAAAGCAAAGTCCAAGTATGAGGTATTTTAAGAAAAGATTCAGAATGGTTACAATTCAAAGTATAAGGATGAACAGGGTGATGAATTTGGCTGGGAATTACAGCACAGTGGATGACTTGGACAACTGGGTGTAGGTTTGTGTATGTGTGTGTAAATATATGTGGGTGTGAAAATAGGTATATATTATTTATGTATTTATGCAGGTAGATGCCTATATATGTGTGTGTGTATTCTTTCATCTGGGTCAGGAAATATTATTATAGTTATTATTATTATTATTATTGTTTTATTTATTTCTTTTTTGGAAAGGATGTTGGAGACAGGAAGACTATTTATGCTATGAATTAATAAATGTAAAAGGGGCATGATTATATAAGTTAAACTTCATCATACTCCTTTTCAGACTCACAGTCACCAGATAAGTGGAGTATTTACATGTATTTGAGTATGTAAATTTGATATTAAGGTATTGTACTTACACTTAGAAACATGAAAGTCTTTAAGACTAGTTATTGTTACGTTTTGTTGGTGAAATGTCTGCCTGAAATAAATTGTCATCATCAAAAAGGAGATGCTTGTGAGAAACTGCAAACTGGATATTTTGTGGCTTTTTTTAAACAGTTTCTAATATTTTTTTAAAAGGACAGATTTGTGGAATTCAAAGATTTATATGTCTGCAGCTCCTCCAGAGTTACTGTAGGCTAAAGGTTTCCTCCCTGGGGACGTATTTGGATTCCCCGGTAACCGTTGCCAGGGACAGGAACACTTTGGTTTCCCTCTTGGATTTGCTACCTTCATGGCCTGACCTCACAGTTTGGCAGCTACTGCAGCTTCTTCTCCCTTCGCTCCTCTTCCTCCTCCTCATTTGCACACAAATGTCATTCGTCTTTCTGACTTTCGTTGCAGATAAATTGCTTCACCTCTTGTTTCTCTTCTTGATAAACTTTTTGTCAATACTCAGCTTCTGTTAGCGCTTTGACATTGTCCGTGTCCTTCTTGTGTGATTATCTTCTGTTTGTTTGCCTTTGGCAAATCGATAACTGTTTGCTGTTCGTCTCAATCTGTGTGGCAACACCTTATGTCGCGTACCGGCCTGACTGAGTTTCCACGGGCAGTGGCAGCAGGTTTAGCTGATTGGAGCTGATTGATTTCTGTCAAAATCACGACGCTCTTCTGTTTCTGCTTCGCTCTGAAGCTGGAATTAACTCGGGATTGTTGACAATTTTGCATAAAAACACATGAAAAAAATGACGTAAAATGAGCTTGCTGCCAGATATTATTTTTGAAAACATTTTCAAAGGTTGAACAAATCCTTGACAAATTGAATCTATTTGTGAAACAATTTAACCTTAAAAATTCTCAAGGTGAAAAACCGAGAAGAAAATGGCTAAAAATATAGATGTTTTAAACATGATTAAGATAATTGCCATATTTCTAGAAATCAAATTAAAAACTGTCTAAATATTCAGCAGATAGAAAAAAATCAAATAAAGTTACACTGATGATTTGGGTCAGCAAAGATAATTAATATTTTCAAAACCTTCCTGATTAACTTTAATAAAGTGACAGAAAACAACACATCGCCCATTTCTCCTCTACTAATCTGTTTTATTTTACTCCTTCGTAAAGTAACTGATGTGTTAAATAAATGTGTTACTAATACATTTTTCCAGTGTTAAAACTGATTTTTCTGTCCATATAGACATGAACATTTTATGCATGTTTTATCATGATTAAGCTTCAATAAAACAGTCAGCCTAAGAACTTATTGACAGTCAGTTTCTTAAGATATTCTAAAATCTTAAAGTCTGAAGACGGATTCCCCCTGGAATCATATTTCTGTTTATTTCCCAGGACAAAATGGGAAAAAATCCCATTAAAGTTGAAAAAATTAAATCAAAATTTTCTACTAATAAAACTATGCAAATCAAATATTTACTGATTAAGAATGAACTTTATGTAAAGATAAATAAAAACGAACAAGTTTAACTCTGATGGATCATTTTTAGTGACTTTTGTTCAGTGAACATCGTTCAGTTTAGATAAATATTGACACATTTTGACAAAACTCTTTTTCACCTCAACAACCATCGAACCAAACTATAATATTTTAAAGATCATATTATGATGACATACAATGTGAAGGTTTTTTCGGAAAAACTTAAAAGTCTGGCTAACAGCAGTTCAAATGCCAAACCTGCTGTGTTTGTGTTAATTAAATGCTTTAAAGTGTTTTAATGTCAAACATTCTTTATTCCAATGCATTTAGTAGATTTTAATTGATTAAATGTTACTGACATAAACTGTAGAGTCTTGTTGTCAAGGCTCCGCTGGGATATAAGTTACAGCAGAAACAGATTTAGGTTCCATTTAAACAGAGACTTGATGTTAAAGTTCGTATTTATCGTCTGTATTTGGGTAAATTTCCACACCGTAGCAGAACATTTGGGTCAGAGCTGCTTCTGCTTGTTAGTGGCTTCATCACAAACCTGTGAAGAATTAAACCCCCTGTGTGTTTGTGGATGAGGCAGGTAACAGCGGTAACATAAATCAGATGTTGAGGGGAAGCCTGGTGTGTTGAAAGCACGGCTCCAGATCCAGATTTGACCCTTGCTGACCTGCAACCGGCGTGTTTCTGTCTCTCTCTGGAGGACGACGAGTTTGGCTTTCATTGTCTCACATCAACGAAGGAGCTGTTGGCCCAGCAGATTCTGTTGCAACCTCATTTAGGATTTTGTGTTTTAGGAATCATTTGAATTTTTTAAATATATTCCATTTACCTGCATGCAATGAAAGATAATCTGCTGAAAGCTACGAAAACTTCAGTTTGATTTAAACTAAAACAGATCATTCATACTGTTAATAAATTTAAATTTAAGTCTGAAAAAAAATGCATATTTTATATGCATATTTTATTTTACATATTTTAACAAACATGTAAAATAAATATATTCTGTACAGATCAAATCCTGCAATAATCCTTATCTGGATGAGGACTATATCTTTTATTCTTCTGTTTTAACTTTTTACATGTTGTTTCGCTTAGGATTTTTAATGCCTTTGTTCATTTACTATTTACTGTTGCAGCCAGAAAAACAAATTTATCTGTTATTTTTGATAACCTAGTGCAGCACATTATTGTATTTTTTTTTCTATTGTTTTTCTTGCTTTTCGGACAGGAAATCTTGCTTATTTGCATCATGAGATTGCCATGAAAATATCACTGCAAAGTTCAAAACACGCATGTGAGAAATCAACAAAAATGGCCAAAATGACGTCTTTGTGAAAATTTTAGGATAAATGAAACTCTAAGACATCGATAGGACTCGACAGGTTGTAAGATATCATGATTTAAAACATAAATAACATGATATTTCAAAGAAATGATTTCATATTACTTATAGATCGTACAGTGGACTCCCAGTGTCTGTATAAGTTGAGGACCATAAATACTCCTCTAAAACTCTTACACACCAAACACCAAATATACCTAAATATGAATTCAAGCCACTGCGGAAGCCATCCTGGCTCTTTGGCTGCAGCTAACATCCATCCTGGATGCCAGGCTGTAGTATGTCAAGACGCATTGCACTTAAATGTTTCTGCTTCCCAAGCTACATCTAACATATTTTATATATGTTCTATAAAAATATCTGTGAATAGATTCATCCACAAATACATGTGTAGATTTGGTTGAACGTCAAGTCTTGTCTGGGTTGCTGTTGATGTATTTCCATTCTGCGTTGGGATCAAGACTCACACTGTTCTACCAAAACAGCATCGCCGCAACTTCATGATTTCAATTTACTTACTTTAACCTTTAGCGTTGGTATTGCAGTTCCCTGAGCTGCACTTTCTGGACTCTTTTAGACACAATACAAAAACTTTAACCTTCGTACAAATACTAAAATAAAATCTCATCCAGGTTGAATTTCTTCTCCTTCCTTTAGTGCTTAATTTCTGTCAACATTCAGGAAAAGATGGTCATCAGGCAGACGCTCAGAACAGCCTGATTTCTGCCTGATCTGTACCAAACTCAGACCTCCACCCAGTCCTCCACCTCCTCTGTGTGACTCCTGGTGGAGGAAATTTAATTTCCTGGCTGGCGGCTCCTGTTGTGTGGAGACATTGGGTGGCTGGTCTTACCGGACCTCCTCTGGCATTCCAGGAGTGATGAGAGAAATGTAGAAAGAGATGCTGGAAAGGTCATGTTGGAAGGGTGGAACAGTGTGAGAACGGGAGGCGAGGGTTACTGTGGTTAGACGCCCTTCATCCATTCGTCCATCACGCCCTGATGAGTTGGGCCAGACTCTGGATCCAACTCTGATTTATCTCTGCTGACTGTTGCTTCTGTCTTGCTGTGACGCTAAATAATTTCTTTCCCTCTTTCTCTCTTCTTCTGCTCCTCCCTCTCTTTGTCTGCAGTGTGGATGTACGGCTTTACAGACAGCCCGAGGAAAGAGGCCTCAGGTAGCCTTGTGTGTGTGTCTTTGTCAACATGTTCAATATGCATGTGCTATGAGAGCTGCGTCATGTTTGTTTGTTCCTCTTCACACCTCAGCTCTCTCTGGACATCTGCTTTGCATGTCCCATCTGCTCAGAATCAGGCTCTCTGTCTTCCTGCATGCTGCTCTTCCATCCAGGAGAAACCTGCCTGGTGAGACAGCAGCTGGATGTAGAGCCAGAGCCAGAATGAGGACTGCAGCAGGGATGCATGTAGCATACCAAGAGCTTAGAAATTCAGTCTGCTGCTTTATATTTGGTCGCTTCCCTTGATCTCATGCACGTCTGTATGATTCTGTACAAGAAGTGAAAAGAAAAGCGTTTCTCTCTCGGTGTGTTAGAGGGAGTTATCAACCACAGTCTGCCGCAAATATCTAAAATCAGCAAATACTTGAGATCCCCGCAAAACACTTCAAACAGCAAATAAAGCTTAATATTAGTAATGGAACTCTGTCATAATTTCTAATCAAGTTAATTGTAGGGATTTTAATTAGTTGGAATTAATCACATTTTAATCAAAAATGTTATATTGACAAAATAAGCATCATTTTCAACTCAAAAACCCCTTTTGCTGTTAAATTATTTAAAAAGTAGACATATGAGCTCTACAATAAATATGTTTATTGTCTTCATTATGTTTATTTAGTTTATTCAGTCATCAGATTGGTGCAAAGTGTTATTCTGTCCATTCGACTTTCCAGTGTTTCAGAAACCTCGGATCATTGATGGAGCTTCTGCATAAATGTGGCCTGTGGACGCTGACTTTAGCGTTAGCTGCTATGTTTAGCATTGAGATGCTGTTTTAGCTTCGCTGATAGGGTCAGAGCCTTGTGTGCCAGATTTACAGGCATGAGAGAAATGAAAATGAAAAGATTTCTGCCTGGAACCTTTCATTACAAAAACACTTTCAGAAAAAAAACTGCAAATTCCTACAAATAATTTGGAGAAACATCCGTGGATACTGAACCATGACCAATCAGGGATCCACTGCTGTTCTTTGTTTTTGCAGTCTGTGATCTTCTCCTACTTTTTTGTTGTTCTAATCTGCAAATTAGCACAACACATTAGTGTGGTTCTGTTTTGTACAGCAGTTCCTCATAGAGACGTGGCTGAAGTTTTCTCTTTCTGCAAATAGAATCCAAGGACAATAAATAAGCATTTTAGCTTCTCTTTAAAAATGGCTCATTTTGCAGTAAAGCTTAATATAAATACAAAAAGCATTTCCTGAGATACTGGCTTTGCTGTAATTACAAAAATATTCCCACCATTATGTTTACATGAGCTGCAGTTAGAATATTTCTTTTCTATTTTCCATGTTACAAAGCAATGTTCCTTGGCCTGCACTCGTTGTGCCATCCTTTCCCTTTTATATGTTGAAACTGTGAAAATATTTGTTACTTGACTTCTCCCCTACCCTGGAAGTGAGTCCTCCTTTCTGTCCATGCTCGCCCTGGTCTGCAGATGAAGCTATTTACTGCAGCCCAGCTGTGTGTATCCTCATCTGCACACGAGCTAACAGAGCTTTGGCAAACTCCAAGTAGTTCATGTTTAATGTTGCTTATTTCAGATATGTCCTGATCATTAAAGCCTGCTGGCATACATTATTCAGAGTGAAGCTTGTAGTGGAATATTGTTGGGCATCTAAGCTACCCAAGAACAACAAACTTTCATTTCAAGGCTCTAATTAAAGTAATTATTTACAGCTTGGCGGAAACCTTTGCATGCGCCTGTAAATTTACCAAAACGCGGAATGTTAGAGGACATTATGATTCATTTAAGTTCTAAAAGAGGCATTTTTTTTTGTTATTACTGTAACATAAAGCATGTAAACAGTTGGATATGTGCTTCTTTTTATCCTCAGGCTTTAACTTAATTTCCACCAGCTTTGCCGCCAGATCTTTACTTCATCATCTATGTTAAAATGTTTAAAGAAAACAGAGGAACTTTCAGCCTCACCCAGTGGGGAAGTAAAGTTATGGGCTGTTCTTATTCCCTGCCAGCTCACTTGACATTTAGAGATGCTTAATTATATTTTAAAGCACTGTGCATGGGGCTTTTATGTGATTCATCCACTTTCCTAGGCCTACTTAATGCACAACTTTGCTCCAATCTGGTCTTTTATTCAAACACTGAACAATAAAGAATTATTATTTACTGCTCTGTATTATTTTCTGAACACTTTCGAAAAGAAAGAAATCATTTCCAGACAAAAAACAAATGCTAAAAATCCCTTGGAGATGATATTATACTACTATGAACTCCCTGGAAGTAATTTCCAGCTGACTGGCCAAATTTGTTTGACCTTGAGTTGAGATGAATGAACTGAAACAAAAAATATTTTAGAAAAAGCTAAGAATATAGTGTCAGCTACGCATTAATCTATTTGGTAATAAAATTGTAAAAAAGAACAAACAAAAGAAACTTTAAATAAAATAATCAGTTATAAAAGTTGCATAAATTTCCTCTGGAAAATTTTAGAAAAATTTAACCTTCACATTAAGAAAAGTTCTGCAGAAGTAAAAAGTTAAATTAACAAAAATATTTATTTTTAATCTGTAATAAAATCACTAAAGGCTAAAATTGTTAACAGCATTAAAAATTCATTTAAATAAATATAAATGAAGCATTTTTTGTACTTTACATTTTTAAATTCTGTGCACAGGAACATCTGATTAGTAATTATAAGTTTCTGTTTCCCTGGGGTATGAATAAGACGTGACACAGGTCCATTTCCTGCCATTAGGTGGATGAGCTGCATGGTACAAAAAGCTCTCTGCAGCACAGCGTCACAGATTCTCCTTAAATCTATTCAAGCCAGCTGCTTGTTTGGTAGGCATGTCAGGAAAAAAGGGAAAAGCTGTTTCTGTCCTGGATCTCGACTGGACCTGTGTGCTTTGATGACACTCAGGTTTTTCTTGACTTACACTCCAAGCGGGTGTGGCAGAAATAAAAAGATAGATATGTGGAAAAGCCCCTCATACCCACTGCTAAGAACAGTGGAGGTTCAGTGATGGTGTGGGCTTGTTTTCATTCCAAAGACCCTGAAAACCTTGTTGGAGGCCACTAACCTGAAATGAAGCCATCATTTGGGTATTTCACCAGGATAACGATCCAAAACATATCTTCACCCTCCTGTTATGTTCGTTTCTGAGGTACAGATTCCTCCAAAACATTTTTGTATCTGATTATTAACTCCAATGCTAACCATTTCAATCAATATTTGTGCAATGATGTTTTTTTTATTTCTCACAAGTAAAGGATCAATGACGACAACTTACTCATTTACCAATTCTGACATAAAAAGTAGAATTTACATTTTTTATGTCCACTGAAAAAAACCTACACACAAAAAAAAGAATAATTTCCTTGAAATTGATGGTTTGTACATTTTTTATATTACATTTAGATTTTTTTTTCAATGGGTGATTTTTCTAATTAAACTTGAGACACGTATACTGTTCAGGGTCAAATAGATAAAAATCAAGACAAACGAGTCATGCAGAGAGTATTTATGTTTTCCCCCACTTCTGCTGAGTGTCCACTCAGAGTGGGTGGAGTTTGTCCACGGGAACAGAAAAGGTTCCCATCAAAAGTTGCACGAACGCCTGCTTTCTCGCAGTTTCCTAGTGAAGTAAAGAGAGTAGTGAGAAAGTGGGCTTGTGTACGTGCACGTGTGCATGTATGCGTGTGGCGGTATGTGTACGCGTGTGTGTGTGTGTGTGTGTGTGTGGGGTGAAATATGGTTCATAGCTCCAAGGAAACATATAGAATTGGACATTTTTTTATCTTTTTTACCCTTCAACTTGACTGCCGGGTCAAATTGACGCCAACAGTCAATTTTTAGACCCCCTGCGTCTAAAAAATAGACGCAGGGGGTCTTGCAAATGTGTAAAATGAATACATTTTCAATTTATATGTAGAGTGCACCTATTAAGACAAATAGAAAAAGTTTCATGCAAAAAAAATACTTCCAACTATTTAAAAAAAAGATTTAAACTTTAAAACGGGTCAATTTGACCTGCAACATAACAGCAGGATTAACACAGAAACAGAAAAAATCAACCTTCTTTCAACCTTGGTTCACCAAGTTTGAATCCGTCAGAAACCCTGAGCAGAGCAGCAGGGAGGATGAAACAAAACCCAGAACAGCTGAAGCACAGAAGAATGGTCACATGTTACTTTCCTCCCACTGTTTATGCTTAGACTCTATGAAATGTGGTAGAAGACGTCAAAGTGCTGTCCTGCTGGTAAAAAGGGAGTTGTATAAAGTACTAACATCCTTCATCAGTCTTCTTCTTTGGTTTTGGTTCACCAAGTTTGAAAACCTTTCCTGACTCCTAAGTCATGTGTAGCATAGTCTGGAATGATGATGATAACCGAGTTAATGAATGAAATATGACTGTAATGAACCAGACAAGTGATTTGCAAATCCAGATGAGCACAGAGTACTATACAGGGATTTATTAGAAATCTGCAGCTGGTAAGAGTCTGGAAATCTCCACTGAAAATATAGACTCAAAACGAGAACGAACTCGAGATTGATGAGCGATCCTTAATCCGAGAGGAGCTCCGCCAACGGCTTGTTAGTGTGCAGATCCAAACGAATGAGATCAATTTAGCAACTGAAAAACTCCTCTTGTGTCTTCCTGCACACTGAAGTGCTGAAAACACTCAGGAGGAAAATCAGGAAGCGGCGGGCAAAGCAAGTGACGTCACAAGACACTGCTGAGAATCGGAGTCCCAGATTGATCAGATTCAAAACACGGCAGTAGTCAGAAAATCTGATAATGATGAATCCATCGTTACATGGGTTTAGATAGAAGATGGGAAAGTTTCATACACAAAAAAAATTACAGGTCAGAGTGCAGAACCAAGGTCAATTCAAGGGTCTCTAACTCCCTTGAAATGCTAAGAGCCAATGAATCAAATCCTGAATTAAACATTTACCAAGAGATAATTGAACAATTGGCTCAGGTGTGTTGGAGCAAGGATGCATCTAAAGTTGCTCTTGAGGACTGGAGTTGGAGACCCCTGGTGTAGGGCAAAGAGGAAAGGGGGAATCCAAGGCTCATGAACGAGGTCGCAGCAGTGAGGACAAGGACGAAACGTCGGGCATTAAGAATCTGGCAAGGAACTACTGGCTGGTGGAGCTTACATGGACAGCACATGTGGAAGAAAACATAAGTTGATGCAGCAGAAAGAGCAGGCGTGGCATGAGCCGAGTGTTTTCACATTCCAGATATTTGCTTCAAATTTGAGTTTACGGTTGGAGACAAACACCATAAGGGTGACAGCCAATAGCCGGGATTGTGTTTCAAATATTCATTTTAAATTAATATTTTCCATCCCTTAAACATTATAGTCTTAAAGCTTAATGAACAACTTCGGCAGTTTGAGTCTGAACGAATAAAATAACAGTAGAAAACAACTCTTAAAAGCTGCGGCATTAGAGAGAAGGAAAGTAGCAAAACAAAGTGTCCAAACTCCATCTGAACACTCTCCTTTTTGGTTTCACACAAACATGGACCCAGCCTCCTTTTCCCCGGGTCTCTCTGCCTTTCTCTGGTCCACTCATATGTTTCTATTTAAGGCCAGCAGTGCTGACTGCTATGATTGGTGTGTTCACCTCCCCCCGTCCCCCTCAGACTGCCTGTCCAACGGCTGGCTCCCAGAGGCGGTGGAGGGGAGGCTTTTCCTCTCAACCACTGTTGATTTTCCACAGGGAAACTTCACCGTTCTTCCACTCTTTCGCTCCCCACTCTTCTCCCGCTCCTCTGTTTCCTCTCCTTTTCCTTTTGGGTTTGCCGGTTTGCTTCACTTATGGATCTTCTGTAGGTGGAAGATGAAGATCCTGCAAACATTTTTCTTTCCGTCCCTGTTTTGGGTCTGACTCCTTCCGATGCTGCTCAGTTGTTGTCTCTGGAACAGCTGTATGGCCAGACATTTGGGACGATGCAGCCGATTTAGGAGGTTGTTTTCCGATTGGACTGGGCGGCGTAGCGTCGGGGAGTTGGGGTCGGCTGATGGCCACGCACCGGGTGCCCGGCAGGGGCGGCGGTGGGGGTTTAGGGTGCAGCGGGCATTCGCGGGGCGCCACGGCCGGCAGGTGGCTGACAGCCTGTTTCTTCCCCTCAGGGATTGACAGCTCAGAGCCCATGGTGCTGGAGCAGTACGTGGCCGTGGCCAACTATGAGAGACAGGAGAACTCTGAGATCAACCTCAAGGCTGGCGAGACGGTGGACGTGATCGAGAAGAGTGAAAGTGGTGAGTCCATCTGTGTTTTCTTTAAATCTGAATGCCTACAACCATCAGAACTCCGCCTATCAACTGTTTTCATGGTTAGAAATTTATCTTAAAGATGAACACTGTTTGAGATTTATTGTTTCTTCCTGTTAAACATGGAAGCATAAACACTCATATGAAGTTATGTACACTCAGCACCTTCCCAGCCTCTGCTTTTCCTCTCTGCTTTGTTTGGAGGAACCTAATATTCAGCCTCTCTTCTGCTTCTCTCTCTCAACCCCTGGCTGCGGGGGCTGGGCTCCACCAGGGGGGGCTGTTTGGCTGGCTCAGGTCCATAAGTATGGAGGAAAGACATGTGAAAGGGGAAAGGTTTTAAAAGTAAATGAGAAGTGCTTATTAACAATTAGCCTGATAAGCTTTCAATGCTAAATGCGGTTTCTTTGCTTTACTTACATCTACATCTCCTGTCACGTTACCAAAAAACTGGTAACATAACAGTCAAGTTACATTACGTTTATGAAAGCTGAAATAAAGCAAAGCAAGTTTACTGTAGAAAGGTCAACTTCCTGTTTCCTGTTAAAAGTCGGCTCCGGCTCAGTTCGCCTTTTCGTTAGCTTGATGAAACTTCCTCACAGGACGAACAAGTTCACCTTTATCCACAGTATTCTTTTAAATTCCTTGTTGCCAATTTTGAACTTCCTATAATTTTGTTTGCGCTGTTGCTGATTACAGCTAGCTTTGGGTCTTTTTCCTTTAATAACAGCTTCCACTCTGAAGCTTTGTGCTTTGTTTAAGCGCTAATGGGACAGGTTTTGGTATAATGCATTAACTGACCACTAAAAGATCCCATTTTTGAGGCTTCTGACTCAAACTGGTACAACTGAACTGAACATTTTCTGACTCTGATCAGCAGATGATTTTCAGTGCATCTCAGGTCACAAAATCATTAGACAGGGATGTCCAAAGTGCAGTACAGAGGCTAACTGCAGCTCTCTGAAGGGTTTTGTGTGGGTCCCTCAACCTGAATTCAGTTACTGTTGGTGTCCATGAAACACTTTTAATGAAGGACTTTTGATCAGATTCTTAAATCAAATCAAATCAAATTTTATTTGTATAGCACATTTCAGCAACAAGGCATTTCAAAGTGCTTTACATCATAAACATAAAAACAGA
>CAEGAE010100725.1:0-28708 GCA_903067095.1 Girardinus metallicus | reverse complement strand
ATGCAGAAAGACCCCAGGCCGGGAATCGAACCCAGAACCTTCTTGCTGCAAGGCAACAGCTCTACCAACTGCGCCACTGTGCAGCCCGTTTGCACTATTACTTAATAAATATCACACGAACTTTCCAATAATATTAATTTCTAGTCGAGTTTGAGCCATAAACACACATCTTATGTTCCACATTTTTCCAGCGAAAATTTCTGATTGTATGTTGTTTTTTTTTTGTTAGTGTTTTTTTTGGCATTTCTTGGGAGATTTTTCAGGGTTATGTACAATCAGTTTCCAAAGAAATAAACTATCAGACTCTGCAGATTTGTTTTTGGGAGAAAAACGGATTATTCCCACGTTTTTATTTGGACGTACACAGTGTGTTAATCATTTCGTTTTCTCCTGGGCACAGGGCAACGCCACCTCTGATTACTTTCAGCATGTGACAGCCTGAACTCCTCCGTGAGCAATCTGTTTAAAAGCCTCGGAGGCTTCTGTGTCACTCACTTCAAGCGGCATCCGTCAGTCTTCCCTCTAAAGAGTCCCAGCTACACTAAAGCCCACGTCTGAATGCCATCTCCTCAGTTGTGCTACATAGCAAGGACTGATGACTAACACAAATAAACACAACTTAAATATAAGGACCAAATGCAAAACTGCTCACATATTTTTTTTGATTTTATTTGACTGAATCTTCTGCTTTCCATCTGGCTTTACAGTGATATCTTCAGGTCGGTTGATAAAGTGTTAATGAAAGAGAGGGTAGCTGTAAACATGTTTGGTATCATTCTTCATACAGTGCCTGGCAAATATATTCACACTGCTTTTTTTTTTTAAACTTTACAACCACAAAATGATATTTTATTGAAGTTCTATGCGATAGACTGACACCAAATAGCATAACTGTTAAATGAAATGAACAAATGATCTAAAAACTGGTGTGCAATTATAAAAATAGCCAGAAATAAGAAGCCAGTGCAAATAATCGTCTCCAGAGGTTCTCTACTTAATACCAAAGTCCAACTGTGGCTAATTTATTCTCAGTATGAATCCTGATGTTACTTGGCAGTATCTGTGGATTGTTACAGGACATTAGGGGAGCATTATTCATAAAAGCAGTAAAGAGGAATGTGCTAACTCTGGAGGAGCTTGGTTGTTTCATTTTTTTATAGACTAAACTGAACCATTTGACCTACAAGTAAAATGTTGCACACCACTCACCTTAGCTAAACCCTATCAGAGGACCCTAATCATAGAACAAGAACTTCATGGCCCAGTCAAAGTCCATACCTAAGTCCCATTGAGATTCCGTGGCAGGACTTGAAAGTTAATGTTCTCATTTGTTCTCTCTGGTTCTACAGTGTTTTTATTCATTTAAAAAAAAAAAAAAAAAAGCTTATTTTTTTTCTTTAGGCGAAAATCAAATTTTGCACTACTTCATGTGTGTCTGTCGTAAAATTCCACCTAAACACAATTTTGTGGTTGCGAGTGTAAAAGCCAAGGGGCTGTGAGGACATTTGCGGTTCACCGTATCATTATTCGTGGAATCGACCGCTCTCACACGACCATTCACCCTCATGACGGCGGAGACAAACAAGGACACTTGAGGAGGAAAGGGACATGAGAGAAATGGCTGACAAACACCAGCGGTAGCTTTCATCCCATCAAAGTGCTCGTGGAGGTTAAAACTGTACACTATTCACAGACACATAGCTTGAACTTGTAGTAGCATGCTGAAAAGTCACAGGTAGGTCAGAAAATAACGTCTCCTAAAGATGCATCTACATCTTTGAATGCCGGCGATGAGTTTTCTGGTTACTGAAGGAGGGACGTCACAGTGGCAGTTCGGGTGTGACTGGACGAGCTGGAAGCTAATGCTAATGCTGGAAGCTAATGCTGCTAGAAATGCCTGACACATGTTGATGTTTGACTCACGGTGGTTTTATGATAAATACAACGGCAGGGGATTATGTGGGATTGGACCCCGGTGAGGCAGTGTGCGTCACGATGACCTCTGACCCTGCTTGTCGGGCCTTCTCCGCACGGCGTAGTCCGTCGTAGAGTCTCTCGTCCACTGACGCCACCAGCTTGTTTACTAGGCTGCTCTGGGCCTGCAGGGAAACCTCTGACAGGATGGTCTGGCTGCTGTTGTTGTTCCTGTTGTCCACTCTGGGGTCCATGTGACTCATTCGCGCCGACAGAGTGCTGCTCATGCTTCCCGCCTCCTTGCTTGTGGTCACTTGGCAGCCATCAGTCTCACCAGCCAACTCTGCGGAAACGCTTCTTGTTGGGTCTGCTCCATCGGATGTTCTGCCGGCCGTGCTCCCTGCAGCTCCTTCTCCTACCGGATCTTCTGCTCTCTCTCTTGCCGCCTCCTCAGAAGCCGTGACCTCGCTGGCTTCTTCATCGGCAGCGCTCGCTATTCTCGACAGGGTGCTGTGGTACCTGGTGTCCAGCGGGTACCCTGCGCTGTCCCCCCTCCTCAGCGGGGTGAACCTCTGTCTCTCTAAAGACGGTGAGTACCTTCCCCCCGAGGCCGAACCCGGGTCGCTGTATTGCTTGTGTCTCTGCCACTGCTTCCGGAGGTGAACCCTGGACCTGTGCCTGGAGCGCAGCGGAGAGTCCTGCTGGTCGAAGCGCGGATCGTGACGAAGGAACTCGTTGAAGAGCGCGTCTGTCTTCTCGTCTATACTGTAGTCACGGCGACGGAGACGGGATCGATGAGGACTCGGGGGCTGTGAGGTTGGGCTCACCAGTGGAGAAATAAGCTGAGTTTGTGTTTCTGGAGGCTTCTGAGGATGGAGAGACTTCAGTAGCTGGTATGGCTCTTGAAGGCTGTGAGAAAGACCGTCACCCTGAGATTTCTGCTTTAGTCTGTCATCTGTATCTGCGCTGAGGGCCATCTGGTCCTCCAGCTCCTCCTGAAATAACTTGGTCTCCACGCTCTCACACACTGAGCCTTTCCTCCCAGAGCTGGTAAAAAACAGCCTCCTCTCAGATGCAGTCTTCCCCCGAGGGGCGCCAGGTGTCCCAAACAGCCTCATATCTTCAGGAGCTCTGGATGGCGCTTCAATGGAAGCATAACCACTGTCCATTTGAAGCAACTTCCTGTTTCCTCCCTCCACCTCTCCTCCAGCTCCATTCCCCATCTCCCCATCTCCTCCTGATGCCCCTCTGGTTCCGCCCTCCGCCTCCCCATCTCCTTCAGGCTCATCGTCCAGGTCTTGCGACAGGCAGGTGTCCAGGCCCGAGCGAGCTCCTGCGCCACCAAAGGACGAGACGCTGTCTGCGTCACTGCGGACCGACTCATGATCGGTGCTGCTCTGATCTGAAGAGGCATATTGCTCCAGAGAGGCTCTCAGGCTCCAGATGTCTCTGTAGAGGGACGGGGGTGCCTCTGAGCTCTCTTGGCGGATCATGAAAGACAGAGACGAGCCTGAGTCTGTCCTTCTTCTGGCCACGGCTCCCAACGCCGCATCGTCTCCCTCATCTGTCCCTGCATCGTTCTTTTTTCTCACATCAGCCGTGCCAACAACTGTTTTTGCATCCTCAGTTTGACTCAACAGCTCTTCAAACAGGTCCTGCCTGGTGGGTCCTTGCTCCGCACCAAACAGGTCATCATCTTCCACAGACTCCGACTCATTTCTTGTTGCTTTGGTTCTTATCGCTGCTCCAAACACCGTTTCTTGTTCAGCTCGGGTTCCATTGACGGCAGGCTCAACCTGACCCAGAGCGGGGTCAGATGGGAGACAAAGTTCAGCTCTCCTGCTGCTGGTGGTGCTGCCACCTACCTCCACCATGGCCTCCAGCTTCAGCCTGCACAGGAGAGGAACATACAGTCAGAACCTGATTTTGTTGAAATCATCGTTATGTAAGGAGAGAATTACCTCCTGAGGAAGACAGAGGATGTAGGAGCTGTTTCAGGATGAGGCAGAGTCTCAGCGGAGAGGGACTGGAGGCCGCTGGTCTGGATGGGAATATGTGGGAAAGATTCAAAGGCGTCATCTCGGAACGGAGAGGAGTCTT
This sequence comes from Girardinus metallicus, assembly GCA_903067095.1. Taxonomy (NCBI): domain Eukaryota; kingdom Metazoa; phylum Chordata; class Actinopteri; order Cyprinodontiformes; family Poeciliidae; genus Girardinus; species Girardinus metallicus. The sequence goes on along the minus strand of CAEGAE010100725.1, from coordinate 24,694 downwards.
CATCGGTGTGGTCAGTGGTTTCACTTGCTGCTCTCTGTCTCTGAAAAGGCTTTCTCTTTGGAGAGCCTGGAGGGAAATCAGGCACATCTTCACATTTCCATCTAGTGCCAAATGTGTCACAATCCAGAGAAACCCCTAGTTAATCAATTCTTATTCTTACTAAACATGGGGAACCAATATGTAGCTCTATATTTTTACCTTTCTGTAAACTATTTGTACTTTCAGCTTTCTCTTGCTTTTCTTTTGTTGTTTTGTTTGTATTTCCTCTAATTCATGTAAAGCTTTGAATTGCCTTGCTGCTGAAAATGTGCTATATAAATAAAATTACCTTCCCTGCCTTACATTACGATGCACTACAGACATAAAGTTATTACTTACACTTAACTCATAACTGGCATGAAACTGGAAATGGAATAAGTCCATAAAAAAAATAAATGTATTAATACACAAAAAATTATGACATACATAAATTAGTTTAATAAACAAATCAATTTTAGGTATCCAAGTAAATGTATAAAGAAATGAAGTACAAGATTCTAAAGTAGCACAGTTAAATAAGAAATTGAACCTTAAATATCTATATATAAAATAAATATGATTCTTTTTTAACACAAGGCAGCTGTTTCACAATTTATGGATTTAATGTGTGTATGTATTTGTTTAGCTATTCTTAGAACCATTTCTGTCATATTTACTAACTTTCTGAAGACCAAGGGGCTTTATAGGGACCAAGACACAGTCCTAATATGGTGGACTCTGTTTTATGGGTTAGAGGTCAGGTAAAATGTTTGGGTTAGGCATAAATCCACTCACTACAATGAACAAAAGTCAATGCAAGGTCCTAAAATGGGTAGAAATAAAAACTGTGTGTGTCATATATTACATAGCGGAGCTGGATGATGCTGTAACTTCCTGCACAGATTAACCAATCAGAGGTCAGACAAATCTGATGAGCTGCAGCGACAAATAAATCATTTCATGGTTCAGTGCTACACAGGAACCATGAAATCACTTAATGCTGTTATAATTACATATGCTCATAATATTTAATGAATTTTTAATGAATGAATTTCACATATTTGTCAGCTCATATATTTGATTATTAACAATGATAATAAGTATATTTATTTATTGATTTAACTATTTTTATTTGTATTTATTTTCATTGAGACAAGCATAAACAACTATTTAATCTTTTATTTTATGGTACTATAGTTCTGAATACGTTTCATCTTTCCCTTCAAACTAGTTGAAACCACTTTAAAGTTTAGTTTCAAGAAAAAAAAATACATATTTATTTTCTGAAAACTTTCAGCTTTCCCATGAATCTGCGCAAACCTTTGGCGTCCAGACTGGCGGCCCGATGGCTGGTGTCGAACTTCCACCTCCTAAAGTAAGGCCCGGCGCCCTCCAGGCTGGCATGTCGCCGCAGTTTGGAGAGGAAGTTCAGAACAGACGTCGGACCCGGGGCATGAGCCGACTCTGCCCTCTGCCCCCACTCGCTCTCGGCCTCGCCCCTGTCTCCGATGGCCTCCATCTGACAGAAGAGATGAAGGCAGAGGAGAATGGAGGGGAGGTGGAGACGCATTAAGGAAGGACATGCGGCTGAGATGGATGGTGAAAATGAGAGCCAGAGTCCTCAGGGGACAACATTTGTCATGTTGTCACTCAGCTGCAGCGATGATTGATGCAGCAGCAGCTCTGAGCCTCTAGCAGGCGACTGAGTTTCACTTTATGTTGGAAATCAGTGGATTTGTAGAAATAAACCAAGTTCAGAACAGACCAGCTTCGCTTTGAGTTTGAAAAAACTTGCACATTAACAGATAAATAGCAGTTAATGATCTAGTACAGACAAAATAAATGAAGCAAGACCAAGTTTTGTAAAGTACAGCTGTGGTTTATGTCTTATGTAACAACAAATGTTCCCTGTGTTCTCACAGCTTAATTAGATCATAATCTGTCATATTTCATAAGAAAAAAATGATCCAAATGAGAATTGGAACCACAATTCATAAAAATTGGATGTAATGCAACGTCTTCAAAGAGATATGATATGATGTGCAGATTAACCCTCTAATTTTTTTTTTACTTTTGGAGTTCAGGGGATATAATCACAAGAAGGTTTGTGAACCTGTCAACTGTGGCAAATAAGGTGTGAGAATTGTTAATGTTTTTGTTTAAAATCTCTACAAATCATAAAGAACGTTTCCCTTGCATGTTTTAGTGATGAGTGATGGCTTCACAGCTGTCTCTCTTTGTAGATTTCACAGTAAACGTGATGTTGAGTTTGACCTTCATCAGCAGTACGACAAAGGTATGACAAAAGTAACTTCATTGAGATGCTTCCTTCAACCATCTACCAGAATCTGCAATTGGCCCATTTCTCACTTTCAACTGATAGATACATGGGGGTCCATACATGTTTACCCAATATTAAGTTACGTCACAGCATCTAAAATCTTATAATAAAAAATTTGATGGAGAAAATCTTAAAACAATCTTAAGCTTTCTTGAGATTTACAATGAAAGGGGTCTCTGTGTGCTTTAGGAGTTCTGCTGTTCACTTTTTCTTTTCTGTCTTGCATTATAAATATTGATATACAGCAGAAAGGGTAGCTTAGAGTTAGACTTAGATTTTGACTTTATTGAATGTAGTGTAATAAAGAATATTCCTCTGGTGGAAAACTGCATCAGAGCCTGAAATGTGTCAAAACCTGAGTGAAGTTGGTCGCCCCACCTTCTCCAAATCAGACAAAATTGGTGTCAGTCAACTCGACTACATTTGTGATGGTATGTACAGCAAAATTTTTTAGTTTGTGCTGCTTTGGCATTAAAGTTATTAATGAAAGTTTAAAGGTCATTTTGATTTAGATAAAAGTGGGGGGCTGGTTAACCGTTTGACCTTTAAACTTTTAAAGTCAAAGCAGCACAAACAAAAATGTTTGCTGCACAAACCAGCACAAACATAGTCGAGTTGATTGGCACCAATTTTGTCTGATTTGAAGAAGGGGGGGGGGGGTGGGCTGGTTGACCTTTCATGACCTTTAGAAACATTTCCTATTATCTTTAAAATGATAGTTGCACAGACAAAAAATTCTGCTGCACAAACGTTTGACACCAATTCTGTCTGATTTGAAGAAGGTGGGGGGGCAACTTCACTCAAGTGTAAACAAAGTTACATACAAAAAACAAAAGCAAACAAACAAAAGATGAACAGTAGTAAAGTATGCTTGCACGTTCAAAAGATTAATTTGAAGTCTGAGCTTCAAATGAAAACAAGGTTCATTAACGTTAAAGACTCACTGTCTGAGAGCGCTGGGACTTGAGGACGGATGAGGACTGCCTGTCTCTCTGGTCCAGGACAGTGGAGTGGTGTGGATCTCCAGGCAGCCCCCCACTCAGGCTTTGTCCTAGCCAGTCAGGGACTCTTCTCTGAGCAGGCTGCAAAAAGGAGACAGAAAACTGCATCAGAGGCTGAAATGCGGCAGCTTACCAATCTGATGTTGTTCAGCTACCTGGTAGATGCTGAGGGGCAGCTTGGGAGCTGAAGTCTCACTGATGTTGATGGTGCTGCTCTCCGTGGAGTCACACTCCATGATGGTGAGTATCTTCAGGTCACATGGAGCGGGAGGCAGGTGCAGGTGGGTCAGCCGGGCCTTTTTCAGGTGATGGAAGTCTCCTTCGGTGAGAGTGTACCTGAGGTCGAGGCATAAGTATCTGATCTCTGTCCACCAAAGAGGGAAGAATACCCAAGTTTGCTCAAGTGGACGTTACCTGCGTCCTTTTTCCTGAGTGTTTTTTTCCTGCTCATACAGCGCAGATTCATTGAAGGACACTCTGCGGCCCGTGGAGCCGGTGGAAACAAATCGGTCCGACTCTCCATCGTGACAGCTCGACGCTGAGAGAGCATCTGACTCATCCAGACGAATTGTGATCTCTGAGCAACAAGGACGCGCCGACGAAGAGGAACAAAAAAGGTCTGTGACGACACCGAACCAGAAAGTATGTGTGAAACTGGACAACAGAACAGTGCAGCTCTGACCTTGCGTGGGCTGAGAATCCTCAGCATAAGTCGTGTTTGTCTTCTCAGGGTCATCGCTCGCTCTGCGTGGAGGAAATTACTTTTACTCTCTGTGTTTTTTAAACACAGAAGGAGAAGTGCTCTGTCACGTTATGGATTCCTCAAGTTGTAATCCACACCGACCTGGTTCTGGCAGGACCCACCTGTGGTAGCGTCTTCCACCCAAGCAGCAGCGGTGACAGAAGAGCAGCAGCAGGGACAGCAGGACCAGCGTCCCGCCGGCGAAGACGCTCAGCAGCACCAGCAACAGCACGTAGTTCTCCGCCTGGCTGGTCGACACGGGCACATCCTGTTGCTGAGCGATTATTTAAGAAAGGGGGTGAAAACATACGTTACAATTGTAGACTCAGTAGCTTTCAGCTGTCTTACATTTCTTTTCATAAAAATTTGCTGCAACAGCAAATGACACAATGCGTATTAATATGCATCGTGGTTTCCTGTTCCAATCTGAACAACAACACATAGAGGACATTTTGGTGAGGATTCTCCAGTAGAGAGCTTTGGACATTGGACTGGACTTTGACTAGGACGTTACATCTAATCTACTCCCTCGTACCTCTCACAGTATGTTTAGGGTTGCTGCCCTATATATTTTTTTTTTCTGAGATTGTCTTGTATTTATCTTCTCTTCTACCCTGACCAGCTTCCATGCCCCTGCTGAAGTAAAAAGCATCCCACAACATGATGGTGCCGACACCATGTATCGCAGTGGAAATGGTATGGGGAGCTGCTTCCAGTCCAACCAGTCAGTCTGGATGGACGTACATGTCTTGGTACGTTTGCTGTTGTGAATATTATTTTCTAACCTTAAGGTGCTTTAAACTTCGCCTCAACTTTCTCCCTGAACTTGCTGCTGTTCTTCCTTGTCCTTCATGATGTTGCTGCTTCCCTAATGCTCTCTAACAAACCATCTTCATAGAAAAATCAGGCGACTTCTGGTTGCTGGTGATTTTATTTGGGGCATCACAGTAAAATGGGTTGAATACCATAAAATTAAAATGCATACCACCCTTTTTGAAATTTGAAACTTTGCCACAACAGTATGCAGAGCATTGTGTAGGTCTAAAGCAATAAAATACATGGAAGTTTGTCTTTTTAACGAGACAAAATGCCAAAATGGTTGTGGATATTCTTTTTGAATTCACTCACAAGCGTACTTTATACTCTGAAAAAAAAATAGAAAACATTATCGGCAAATCAGTGCTATAAAGTCACAAGGACATAATTAAATCCTGTTTAAATGCGAGCTGCACAGAACCCTGGAGTCGCTGGCCTCCCACGAGAGGGTGAGTGAGATACATTTGTTTCCATCAGGGCAGAAATTTTACCAAATTACACAGTGTAATCCTGTTACCAGCTGTGCGTGGGTTGGGACAGATCCCTGGTTTTCCTTTTTCCTTTTCTGGACACTTTCCTTTTTCTGTGCATTCAAATGAAATGTTCAGCCAAGGGCTCGTAACCAACAACATCCAAACTGAAGGATGAAGGTAAAACACCCAGAAACAGAACAACACATTGAAGCTCATGAATCTAATTTGAATATCTGATCTTTTATCTATAAATATCCCTCTAAACATCATTGTAATCACTTAAACTTTGATCTTCTCTGTGGTGATATTGCTTGGGCTGCGGTGCATGAATTTAATTTCCTCTCCTTGCATTTGCCCGTCATCTCCAAAGATCCAGACTCATTCACTGACCAGCAAAGCCAGGCAGAGGCATGCATTTCTCCACTGCTGTGTTTTGTTAAGGGAACCTGGTGGCAGAATTCACTCTGCTTGGACTATAATTGATTGTCTTTCTTTTTTTTCTAAAGAACAAGTGAGGACTCTCTTTGTGGTGTTATGTAAGCACCATAATATTTAATGAGTGGAATCAGCACTGGAAGACTCTTAAGTCCTTGCCTCCTCGCTGCAAACACACACCCAGATACACACCACCTGCTCGTTCACACACACGCACACACACGCAGACAACCAACTGCTCTCTTCTGATTAATACACTGAGTCTCAGCTGAGCGGGGCTGGGGATGCTAATCGAAACGTCAGCAAGACCCTTAATTCAATTTCCCAACTCTTCTCAATGAGAGGGAAATGAGGCCTTTGCAGGCTAAAAATGGAAATCAGAAGAGGAAGAGGTGGAGGAGGATGAGGAGGAGGAGGAGGATGCCGACGCACATGAGCAATCCCCACTGAAGACTTTCCTGGCTCTTCTCCGAATGTCAGTTTCAGTGGAAAGAGGAGAATAATTGGACTCTTTCTGCCCGCACCAAAAGAATATTAATCAATTGAAATGTTTGATCTTGGCTAATGGATGAAGATGTATAAAGAGAATTATCCAGAGAGGCTCAAGAGGGGAGAGAAGAGCCCAGGAGTTCCTCGTGGAGTGCAAAACGACTTCAGGATAATAATAGTGTTAACCACAGCTGCATTTCAAGCATCTTTCAAAGAGAGAAAATGTTTGTGTCTCCACAGACAGTTGAAACCAAAAATGAACAAAGTATTTATGAAAAGACACATGATGCCATCTATTTTGTGAAATGTAGGCTGAAATTCATGAACGTTTTAATGCTTGCAAGTGTCTCTCTTTTCCCTCCAACAGAAACAATTACGGCCAAACACTTCAGTTGGACTTTCATCAAACCAGAGGACAAGTCTCCTAAAATTAAGCTACTTCTTCTGTCGTTCATCCGTAAAGTGGACTCTGGCTTTTATGTTTCATTTGAAGCAATAGCCTCTTCCTCACTGTGTGGCTCTTAAGGCCATGACTGTTCATTATTTTGGCTCAACACATGAAAAATGTCTTTGCTAATCCAAGCTAAACTTGAACAAAGACAGTTCAAGTTTAGTTTGATTAAATTCAGACAGTGAGAAATAATGTGTCTTCTGATACAGTGTATATATCTTGTTTCCAATGCATATCATCATGGCTCCAACATAAAGCAGAACCAGCGAGAGATCCATCTGAATTCAGCCAAGGGTAATTTCAGACAATAAAATATGGGTGGGAAAAAGAAACTCTGCCTTCAGTCCTGAGCGTTGAGGTTCTTCTGTAGAACCACCAATCAGACACCCAGAAGATCCGTCTTCTGGCACAGGATATAAGACAGGGTGAAAAAAAAACTTTCCTTTTTGACCTTCAGAGAGCAGAAATAAGTGTGATCACACCCATAATCACCTTTTTTTTGGTCAATATGCCTCTAAAATATAGTCTCAGGTCAGAACATGTTAACTTAAACCAAGTTAAAGGTGAAACAAAGTGTTTTACATTCAGCAGCCCACATCCGTGAGGAAAGAGAAGAAGCTGGAAGCTGGAAGTGGTTTGATATGTGGCTTAAAGATTTCAAACAATTTCACTTCTTTACACAGAAAACTAAAGTGAAACGTACATCATTAACTGAAATACAGAACAAGGTGTACTTGCACTTATTGTCAACTCTGGTCAAGATTGGTTAAAAGAAAGCTTTCATTAAATGATATTTTACTGCAGTCACATGGAGAAACAGCTAATCTGAATAGATTCATTCAGTGTTCAACTATATCTCTGGAACAATTTTTGGTTCACCTGCAGCCAATTGTTTGTCCTTTTCCAATGGCACAAAACTAAGATTTCTCTGTGTTGAAGCAAATAGAGAAAAAGAATCTTTAAGTCTTTTTCTTTTTACAATCTCTCTGGATCCCCCTGAATCCTGAAATCTTCTCTCTGCTCTCTTCTCTTCATCTCATCACACAAGTTTACAGTAAGAAAAAAGAAAAAGCTCTTGAAATGGTCTGATGAAGCAGTTCTGTGTTTATTTAGCTAAATTCTTCATTTCGTTATCCTGAAAAGACCTAACGATGACTGATTAAGATGAACTTAATTGGTAAGTTCATCTTGTTTTAATGTCCTGTTATATGAAAGAGTCCTGATGTCATGGTCTTTAATAAGATTCTCAGGGTATTTGAAAGAAAATACAAACCCACAGCATCACAGATCTTCCACTATGCCTCACAGTGAGCATTAGTTTTGCTTTATTGTTTATCCTTAATCCAATCCAACCTGGGGTGTTTGCTGAAACTTACTCTAATCTGACCAAACAACTCCATTAAAATCTGAAGTAGAGTTTAGCAGTCTCAGTATGTTTATGTTAGTGACAGTAGGACATTCACTCCGACACAACAATATGGAAGGCATCAAATGATGGTTTTGGACACTTGGTCTAATTTAAACCCCAATTAGCCATTTTTACTGAAGCTCTCAAACAGTGAGCATTGGACTTTTTTTTTACACCTCTTTTACAAGCCTAGTTCATCACACTTCATATTGTTTTAACTTTTTTATTATTGCTGTGACTCTATGGGCAAGTGGAACTTTTAAAGATTAACACGCAGTAGTTCACAAGAAAAACTTGAAAAGGGGAACACTTGGATTTATTTAAGAATGCAAAGTATTAATTAAAGAAATGGTTCATTTAGATTATTTAAGTTAAAGGATGAGAATAGCTCTATCATAAAATAAATCTTTCCCATTCTTTGATTTAAATGGGAAAGATCTTTTTTATTTTTTTTATTTGTTAGATTGAAAAAATCTAACAAATTTTTGTTAGATAGTTTAACAAATTAAAAAAAACAGAAAACATTGAGCGTACTGGACTGATGATGGGTTTTGTGTTCAGTAGCTTCTGGCAGAAGCACAGGAGGGAAAATGTAAAGAAACTAGGAGTGTGGCATATTTGTGTTTGAAACAACCATGATTACATTTGTGTGTGTGTGTGGGTGTGTAGGGGCGTGTGTGCGTGCGTGGGTGTCTGTGTGTGTGTGTGCATGTATCGGAGCAGCCGTGACTTAATGAAACCTGCTGTTTCTACAAACTCAGCCAAACAGGAAGCAAAGCTCCATCAATCAGGCGGAGCAGGGAAGCCATCTTTCTGACTCACTATGCAGGGCAACATGGAAGTCGATTCTCCGTTTCCACGGAGAAGTCAAACTAACCAGCAATCAGGCCAACCAGCTCTCTCTTTCTCTCATCCATCCAGAACCATCTGCCCATCACCCCCCACAGCACCCGCAGATTGAAGCCGACACCTGGAACACTGTTTTCCCAACATGCCTTTCTCCGTGGTTCCCACCCTGATTGAAATCCAGCAGGGATTTAGAAAACATCGTGAGAGTTTCTTCAAGCATAACATCAAGATCCAGCACCATCTGAAGGTGTGGACAGCATGTGTTGCAGGAGCAGCATACTCACAGTGGAGTTCTCTGTCAGACTTGTCAGAACAGGCAGATCATTGCTCATGGTCCAGGTCAGAGTGAGTGAGCCCTGCGGAGGAAGAGGAGAAAGACAGAGCCGCAGATCAACTTTAAAACATCCAGTTCAGATAATATAAATGTTATACCATCCTTTACAGAATACAGACAGTGCAACTGAACTTCCAAAGTTTGAGATAAAGTTTGATTAAGCCGTAGAGCTACAAAGCTGGTCAGAAGATTACAGAAGTTTGTTTAAATGTCTCTTAAACTTTTTGTGTCTACCAACGAGTTTATGGAGTAATCTAGGATTCACTTTTGACTATTATTGGCAGCCTTACTTGATGTCAAGTTGTAGTTACAGCGAGGAATAAAAAGTCACATTTAAAGTCATGGACTAGCACAAATGTCATGCAAATTCCTTACAAATATTTCTAAACTAACACCTCAAAATCTGTGATTTTGATTACAAAAAAAACACAAAAATAATCGTAAAATCCTGGAGGAACAGCTATTTATTAATATTTGAATAGTATTATTGATACATTCTGGCTCAAACAATTTTTGATACTGACCAAAATGAAACTGAGTTTGACACCCTTTAAATCTTTAAATCAACAGCTAAATGGTTCAGTCATGAGTTCCAACAGAACAATTATCCAAAAACACATCAAAACTGGTTCTAGAAGGGATGAACCAAGCTGAAATTAAGCATCTGAAATGCATTTTCCAAAGTCCATGACTCAACCTCTGTAAAAATGACAGATCTGAGGTCTGCTTTGTACAAGGATGCCATTGAACTTATAATTGTACAAATTCAACCAAGAATAGTGGTCATGTGAGCAGGTCAGGTAGTGAATGGTCATGGTGAAACTTGATAACAGACATAAAAAAAATAAATAGTTGTGGGAATGTATGCAAATATTTGTACCTATGTGTACTATTCTGATTTTGTGGTGTTTTGAGAAAATTGACAATAAATTTGGTGCCAAATTGTTTTTTTCCCCTTCAAATTCACTGCAGTTGAATGATGCAAAAAACAAAAAAACACATGACTCCAATGAATCATTTGAAGCCCAAAATTAATCTGACAGTCATGCGCATGATGAGTGTAGGTAACCTTGGAACTGTGCTTCCCACAAGCCTTGCAGAGCGCATGAGCTGGCTTTGCAAAGTGTTGTCTCCTGATGGAGAGAATTGCTTCCTTTGGTGTTGATTCAAACCGTTGCTTGCACCAAGAAAGTGAATATAACACATCAAAGAAAAATGAAAAGATTCAAACTCATCAACTCTGTCCTTTTTAGCGCTTTTTAGCTGGAGTTTCTAGTGAAGAATCTTTTCTGCAGCAGCTTTGATATTCAGACTTATATCCTTGAAGTAGTGATGTGTGCGTGTGTGTGCGTGTGTTAAGGCTGAAGGTTAAATGAAAACTACTGAAAAAAAACAACAGCAAAAAAACGTAAAAAGATAAATTAAACACAAATGAAACTGCATAGAAGTGAAGTTTTTGATTGAGTTTTTCTGTAACTGGATCTGAGTGTTAAATCGATGCCTTCTCACACTGCAACGGATTCTTTGCTAAAGAATTCGTCGCAGTCTGAATACAGACCGTGAAAGCGGGGCCTCACAATCCTTCTGTCTTTTTGGGTTTTAAGCAGGAGGTGTCAGAAAAGTTACCACAGGGATAACTGGCTTGTGGCGGCCAAGCGTTCATAGCGACGTCGCTTTTTGATCCTCTGGGATCCCAGACTGGGATTGTTCCCAGACTGTACTTTATCCTTCAGAGACATCAGCTGCCCAATGTATCTCTGTTTGAAGATTTTGCATTTAATGTCAGCTCAAAATTTATTATAATGTTCCGCACAATTCATATTTTTGTCCCAAACCTTTGTATTTATGTTGGACTTTCTGAAATCACCCAACACATGTCTGTGAAGTGGAATGAAAATGTTTGTCAAAATGTTTCACAAATACAGTTTAAAACTTGTGGTGTTCCAGTGTATTCAAAATTTTTAGTTATTGCAACTCCTCTAAGTATAACCCACTACAACAATCTACCTCCAGAAAAAACTTAATGAGTAAAAAGGGCTTGTTGGTTTGTCATTTAGTCTCAGGATAAATGAAGTTGTTCTGTGAAGGCCCCAGTGGAACAAACAGACCAAAACCAGACTGAAATTTAATGAAGAATCTGTGGCAAGACTTGAAAATTGATGTTTAGGGATTCTCAATATGCAAACTTCAACAGTTTGAACTTTTTTGTAAGGACTCATGAGTAAAAGCATTTCTGGATATGCAAAGCCTAAATCTGTACGTTATAAACTTTCTGTAATTCCAACAAAAGATGGTTGTGCTAAGTATTGACTCAAGATATGGGTGTCACATATTCAAACTTCTGTTTGTAACATATTTTTTAAGCTATGTTTAATTTGTCTAACATTTCACAATTACGTACTTTGTGGAAGTCTGTCCTGTAAATGTACTATAAATACAAAGAAGATGGAGCAAGCAGTAGAAAAACGAGCGTTTATTTTCTAAACGCGTTTATTTTCTAAGAGGAGTGAGAGGACGGTCAGAGACACAGAGCGGATCGCTCTTAACCGTTCAAATCACCTAAATCTTTCTAAAATCCATTACAGGCTGTGTGTGAAGTCAATGCGAGGAATCTTGAACTAGAGTAACGTCTCCATTTTTGTGTGATTGGCCAAATGATCATCTGGCTCCATCTCTAAGGTTAAAAGGACTTTTCTGCAGTAAGCCGTCCGTGCACCTTGTGTAACGTCATTCCAGGACTGCATTCCTCACACATGCTGACAACCCGGCTGCACATTCCCTCGCCGTGAGGGAGATTCATATTTTATGTAATATTTCAGCTCGAGGTAACTACGACGAGGCCGCAGCTCTGAACAACACACCATCGCTTCACACGCTGCACATGGCCGAGAACCCTTGCTCTGATAAATAATCTCCCCCGGTGATTTACTCATAATCACAGCCCATTTGTTATTCTTGTCCTGGCATTTGTGAGTGTCTTTTGAGAGTTTTCTCTCATTCACACCTAACAGAAATAGAGCAGCCTGATATTCAAAATGTTTTTCAGATGAAATGGTTGAAATCTGAAGTGGATTTTCAGAAGAACTCAATTAAATTTGTGATCACGCTAAAAGGCCAGATGGAGTGGAGAAGTAAAGGGAATTTAACATAACTTTAATGACCTAACCAAATAAATTATGGATCAAAGTATATATTAAACTACATGTTTTTGTGAATTTTATTTAAGGGTGTAAGAGAAAGGGAGCAGAATACAAATGCATGCCACACTTCTCAGATTTTCATTTATAAATAAAATACCTTATTTTGTTTCAGTCTGTCAAATATAATTCAAAGAAATACATTGAGGCTTGTGTCCTGAGACAAAACGTGAAACATTTTGAAAAGTGAATTCTGAATTGAGCAATTCACACACAGTTATACGTGTTAAAACAACATATATGTTGTTTTATTTATATAGCCAGAGTTGCAATGTGGCAAGAAGAAAGCCCCTGTGTAAAGAAAGCAATAAAAAAAAAACCTTTATGGACACAGCAGACATGTGGAAGAAGGTGCTTTGCTCAAGTAAAACCAAGTTTTTAAAACACTATCTGAGGTATAAAACTAAAAAAAAAAAAAACACACTGAAACATGGTAACCTTACTATTTGACCCAGGTGTGTTGAAGCAGAATCACAACTTAAAGTTGCAGGACACCAGTCCTATGGGACTAGAGTTGAAGTCCCCTGGACTATGTGAAGGTCCTAGTGAAAGTTCAGATCTAAATCCAAACTAGAAGACTTGAAAAAATTATATTCACAGAAGCTCCCCATCCAGGCTGGACGAGCTTGAGCTAGTACGCTGACACATACCTAAAAAGCCTTCCAATGCAGCAGTAGGTGGTTCTAGAAATGCATGCCGCACTTTTCAGAGTTTTATTCGTCAAATGATTTTCTATTTGTAGTTTTCCACTACTTTGTGTTGATTTGACACAAAAAAATTCCAAGCAAACATGGTGAAGCAGCAAATAGCAAAATAATTTAACAGAATATTTATTCCCTAACATGGATATGCCCTCCCCCTCTAACATGGCAAATTATAGAACAAATCTTATTTAAGCAAATTCACTTAAAATGTATGGATATAAACGATTTGCCCCAAAAACGTCAAACTCTTAATCATCGGACATTTGTTGCAACTGAAATGTGTTTTGCACTAGTAAGATTAAGACAAATTCATCTATAACTTGTTAGCCCTTTCTTAAGATATGAAAGGCATTTTAAATAAAATATATAATTATTGATTATTACTATAGCAACATTCTCAAAAATACAACAATGCTTGTATTTCTAGACTTTACAGATTCGCATCCTGTCTGTCAGTACTTGTTTTGAAGTAAGCTAAAAAAAAATTAAAAAAAAACAACTAAATCAACACTGACTCTATGTTTTTGAAAAATGATAATCTGGGATTGGAGAACATGTTAGATTGTCACTTCATCTCCGGTTTATCATCCAGGCAGATGGGCGTTTGAAGCTCAGACACACACTTTCTAGCTCCCGGCGCTTCAATCACACTGATGGTGTTTGTGTCTTTATAAATACCATCAGCGGGAGGAAAGCAGGAGGAGGGGGAGGGTGTGTGTTTGGGGGGGGGGGGAGACTTTACTGCATAAAACCCTCAGGTGAGAGTGGGCGATGAGGGGCTCCAGATGTGTTGTGTCTTACGGTCTATAGCGGGCTTCCCTCCGCTGTCTGCGTGCAGCTGCTGGACTACAGGGACGCGCTGCAGCCGGCGCTCAGCATCAGCACCGTCAGCAGCAGAAGCATCTTCCCTTCTCCGCCGAAACCCCCCCCCCCCCCCCCCCAAACGTCCCCCCCCCCCCCCCCCACCCCCCCCCCCCCCCCCCCCCCGATCAGCAGGGCTGTCCCATGTCGATGCACCGCACGCTCTCAGCCCTGTGGAAAGGTGGGATAAATCACGACGTGGACTCCCGCTCACGCAGGGAAACTCCGCCGTCTGACACCGCTCACATAAATACGGGTCAGCTGCGTCGCCGGAGTCTTACATAATTTAAAACAGAACCACGTTGAGACCGCGAAAAACGCCAGAGCCAGAGCCGGTCCGGGTAAAGTAAGAGGGAGGGGAAAAAAACAAAACAAAAAAAAAACACAGGGACTCACCTCGTTGTAGACTCGGAGTGAAGAGGTCCACAGCCAGTCTGCCCCGTCTGCATACTTTATTCTGGGCTTCAAATAATGACTGTAGTTATGAATGAAACCACACGCGATTAGACACACCCACCGCCCGCTCCCGAAGCGCCACGTGACCAGCACTGATGATGATGGTGATGATGGTGATGGTGGCTGTCATGATGTGAGATGGCAGAGGAAAGCCGTCCTTATTGAGCAGCCTCGTGAATGGCATCTCTCATCTCATTTTCACCATTAATAAAGCCCAGACTGCCCCATTCAATCTGTAGGATTTTTTATTTTTCACTTTGATGTGTTTCACTCGGCCTCCGTGTCGGGAGATAAGATGCTCGGACAGACGGACGGGTGCGGTACAGCTTTGTGTAATTTCACACTTGACCACTTGGTGGCAGCATTGCACTTTTGCCTCCTCAGTTAATTCTTTGTAGCACCACATTTCCTTGAAGCTAAAAAGTCTCTTCAAGGTCTGTACATTTAAAAGCGGAAACGTTTTGCACTGTATTCACTGGAGTACAGATGTGAACATCAGTTTCTAAATCTTGCAAAAGACATCTTCTGTTTATTGACTGAAATGCTAGCACCTGAATAAGCTATCCTGCATAACATTTCGATATGTCTGTGTCCTGCTGGACAAAACCATTTTTGCTCCAGTAGTCAGCATCTCCATAGCATGATGCTGCCACTTTTTTTTTTGCCGTAGGAATGACGTGTTCAGAGCGATGTGCAGTGCTAGGTTTTCTCTATTTGTAGCATTTTGCATGACATTTTCAGTCCTGTGTTGAACATAGCTCTCTGTGAGACGTTCAAGGCTGGCAATATTATTTTGCAACATAGTTCTGTATTAAACTTTTCTACAACTTTATTCCTGACTTGTTTGCTGTGTTTCTTTCTTTCAAGATGCTGTTTGTTCACTAATGTTCTCTAACAAACATTTGAAACCTTTGCTGAATGTTTTTATTTATGCTACATTATTTTATCATCTGCAAGGTAGAATACTCAGCTGTGTTTTCAGACAGAATCTAATAGAAAAAAGACGTGTTTCCGTTTCAGCATCTGCAGTGTGCGCCCTCTGAGTCTGCTACATAAAACAGACAGCGCTTCAGTGCTGGCACTGCAGGAGGCCTAATCTGAGCTTTCATGATATCACGAGAAGGAAAGATATTACATCTGAAGAACTAATTTTCTCTTTTGGCACAAAAAGCGTAAACAAAACAAAACTTTGGAAATCTGCTTCATAGTCATGGTCCGGTTTGTTTATTGGCAATCATTTTTCCGCTTGCCTGCAAGAAACTGATAAACGACTAACCTCTCAAAGCATGATTCAAGATGCTTTCAGAAAGATTCAGCCACAATGGTATATTTTCAATTTATAAGCACGTAGCTCTCCCTTTGGCTTTAAGGTTCACTGTGACAGATATCAGTGATCTCCTAGATCAGTTTTCTAACTAGCACAGCAAATAAAACACTGCTGACTTAAAAAAAGTATATTTTCTATTTTTTAGTCTTTTTCAAATACTCATATTTCAAGGAGTGATATTCTCAGAAAAAAACTTCTGATTTACTGATCTGAGTTTAGTGGGATCATGATGACTTTGACCAATCTTTGGAAACAGGAGTGAAGAAGTGGCAGGAAAGCAAAGCAAACAGTGTTCATCTCTTCAATTAAAAGATTATTAATTTCACTTAAAAAGCTGTAGAAACCATTCCTCCTTATAAAAAGAAATTTGCACCTGAACCGCAAAAAGTGACATGAACCAAAAGTATATCAAGTGCTTTCAAACTGAGCTCAACATGCCTCTTTTGTTTTAAATTTACATAACATCTTTTAAAAATGCTCTGTTACATCTTTGTTTCTGTTGATGATGAGACTGTTTAAGTTGGTGCATGTTATTTTCACAGAAAGGCAAATCAAACCTCCATACTTGTACATAAAAACGTATTACTTTTTTAGATTGCTTAGCCTACTTCATGTTGACATGCAGTTTCTGTTTAATTGAATTCTTGACTGGTTAGTAATCGAGCTTTGAACATGACAAGAGACATTTAACAAAATTGAAAATTCAATTGTGAGAAAAATAACAGCTATTTTATAACCTTACATGCACATATGTCTCTATGCATGTCACTCTCTGATGGAGAGATGATGGCTCGACTCAAAGTGGAGAAAGAATGCAAAGCATGAAAGGTCTTTTCCCTAAATTTAGATAAGAGACGTCTATCATGTCCTTACCTCCAGAGGCAGATATGCAATAAATTCTTTAATAGTGAGGCTCATTTTGAAACAACCTTTGCAGCTCTTTGAAATGAAATGAGATTATACTACACAACACTCTGTGCCAAGAAACTTACTGCATATTTGAAGTTTAGCCATGAATGGACAGTTGTCGTTTTGCATTTAATTTACCAAATTACAAGTTTAAAGAGTTCCAAGGAATTATGATGACGGCAAATATGTAGAACAAATTTTCCTACATGTGTGTAGCTGAAGGGTATCCACAGCATGACTCTGCCACTGCTATGTTTTACCTTGGAATCACTATCATCTTATAGTGATTCAAGGTGTCATGTTTCTGCCAGATACATACAGGCGAGGAAGTTTAATTTTAGTCTCACAACTAATACTTTTCCATTCAGTAGATTCTCACAATTAAACTATAGATTTCAGCCGTTTTCCCAAAGTTACCATGAGCATCTTGGCTCATTCCCAGATTAAATATCTCCTTGTGAGTTTATGCAAATGGTTCTGTGTTGGTATGTTTGCAATCGTGCTGTGCGCTTTTAGGTTTTAAATGACATCCAAATCTTGAGATATATTTTTTTTTATTCTACCCTCATTCACATTAAAAACATAAAAAAAAAATCATCAGCATCTGTGGTGATTAAATGTGAAAAATGTCAAGGCATGAAAAGGCTTTTGCAAGACACTGTGCTTGATCAGATGTTAAAAGTGTATTTTTTTACATACAAGTTTTTTTTTTCCTTTGAAAATTTCCAGGATATCTAAAGCATGCGATATCACAAAACTGAGATATTTGGGAAAAGATGCCAGAAGAGGCCATAAAAAGAGGTGGAATGTGAGGGAGAGGGTGAGTGCAGTGTAAAAAGTGTGCATTTGAGGGTGTGGGGGTGCTTGTGGGGGTGCGTGGGTGGGTGTGTGTGTGTGTGTACTGTTTGACGTCAGAGCTGCGTCTGTCTGAGCAGGACATCCTGTGGAACTGTTCTCGCTGAGGCTCGAAGCATTTAAAGCAGCTGCCTTTCCCACCTCAGAGAAAAGCCTGGATGAGATTGGGGGAGACGGGAGGCGGAGGAAGCGCTCCATCAAAATATCACAAGACCGTTGAGGTCATAACAGAAAGTAAATTAAAGAAAAAAGAGGGACCAGAGAGGGAATCCTTCATAAGTTCAGCAAATATTTAAATGACATTTAGGATTTTGATGAGATCTTCTGATGAGATGATTTCAAAGCTACGCTGCTTCTAGCACTTTATTGATCTTTGAAGGCAACATGAAATCTGAAGAATCAAACCCAACCCATTTGCCCTGAACAAACATGTAAGGTAAGGTATGGGAGAGAGGTGACGCAGCCGAGAAAGCCAGACTGATGCTGCTGCAGCTATTTTTGGCAGCGAGGAACCATAAATCAGCTCCATTTCTCCGCCCTCACTCACTTCCTACGTCACGTTTTACTCCAAGCTCTTCTCTCTGCTCTGCATCATATGACCTCACTGCTGAAAATGTGAGAGACTGCAGAATACAAAGTGCTTTCTGTGTACATCTCCTGCCAAGGACTGAACCATGAAATTGGGCAAGACTCAGATATGCAGCTAAAATCCACACTGCGCCTTTCTGTGCACAATACCAGCTGGACAATGTCTGCAAATATGGAATTTTCATGGCAATAGATAAATTAAAAGGGTAACTTCTCAATGAGCCCCAAAAAATATGGCAGTTTTTTGTTATGGCTTTACTGCAAAGCTTCGCTTCATCAAAATAGTACACAAAGTGGTACACTTGTTAAGAAGAAAGACCTTCACAAAAGAGTGTTACAGTTACTAAACATGATGAAAGCCACGCTTACAGCTGCATATCTAAACTTCTGAATGTTGCAGTGAAAGCTGTGAAGTGGAAGAACCTCATTCCCTTAAAACAGCCACAACCAGCTTTTTATCTCATAAAAATTTCTGATAGAGGAGTCAAAAGAAAACAAAAAAAAGAACAAAAACTGCTTTACAAGAGCAAAAGAGTATTTACTGAGAGCTTCCAAAAGACCTAAAATAACTTTTAGGTCTTTTGTTTAGGTTTTTGCAGTTGTGTCATACATTAGCATTTTCTGATGATAGATTGAAAGCGAACATTGGCCCATGAGATGTTGAAAGCTTGGGATATTATTTTAGAGCCTATCTCAGCTTTTTAACTTTTTAAAGACTTTATCCCTGACCGGCCTGGTGGTCTATTTCTTGGTCAGTAAAAAACCTCTGAGATCTTCACAAACATTTATGACATTTGATTACACACACCTGGCGGTTACAGGCAGACTTACCAATTTGATGGTCTATGAAGGCGGTTGATCGCACCAGATTTTATTTAGGGGTATCAGAGCAAAGGGAACATAAACACAAGTACACAATGTTTTTTTTAGATTTTAAAAATTTTAAACGTTTTCTGCCATAAAAAAACCCATTGAGGTTTATCGTCGTATATTGTGACAAAGTATAACAAGTAAATAATTCCAGTGGTGTGCCACGAAATACATTCTTTAGTTGTTCAACAGGTACCAGCGGAAAGATGTGCAGAGTCAGCGTGGGACATTAGTCATTATATGTAAAACAACAACAAAGTCAAACGTAAAAATTGTGAACTGTGGAGGTGATGTAGTTAACTGCGGAGGTTATTAGTCATTTCTGTTTCATAAAAAATAACTATTTCTATTTTTTCCTTGTGAACTGTGAATAATGCAGTCAATCCCTGGATATTTAAGGTATGCTGTACGAGTAAAACGGACATTTCCACATGGTGACATCCTGTACGAACCTGATTATGTTGCATCATTTATGAATGGTGAAGAAAGAACAAACTTGGGTGGAGCCCGGTAGACACAACGGTATCGGATTGGACAAGCTGCTGTCTCAATAGTGTTGTAGCGCTCACTGATTGGCTTCTGGTTCCAATGGGCGGGGCTTATTCCTAACAAGGATACGTTTTACTCTTAGCTTAAATCGGCTCTGTCACACTCAGAAAAAGCAGCTGTCACACCGTGTGCTGCAGTTAAATCGTTTGTTTTCGGAGTTTTAGAACATGTCTAACCACGGATGAAGTAGTCTGGCGATTCAATTCGATTGCAGCTGCTTATTTTCACCAAGGTTTTATTTTTAAAGACCGACCAAGCAGTGACTCTGCATGGAGCAGCCGAAGACGCAGCGTCGGGGCTTCCCTACTCCACAGCCTGCAGGCGGGGAGTCACCGATGCGTTTGACCATCACTTCAACAGCCGGCTGCCCGGTGGAGCTCAGTGTCCAGCGGGGAGAGACTGCGGAGGGGCTGAGGAAGCTCATCTCCCAGAAACTGGGGCTGCAGACCGACAGAATCACAGTGGTGCATAAAGACAGGTAGGTTAGCTCTGACTGTGTGTCGATGTGTGAAACCAGTGGGTTGCTGGTTTGAGACACTTTACCCGCTTTGACTGCGGCTGGTGGTGGTGAATGGGTGAATGAATGTAGTGTGAAGTATATATGTACTCCTTTACCATAAACTTGTACCCTTTTTTGTGTTATAAAGCCACCTGACTGCAGGGACACTGATGGAGCAGGGTGTGACAGATGGCAGCAGACTGACTCTAGTCCCAGTTATTGAAACTGGTTCAGCAGTAAGTTAGTCTCCCCCATTCTCTGTTTACAAACATAGCAAAATTGTATGCAGCCATGAACAAAAACTGAGCTTTTTGGGGGATTGTGGTTATTTATTGCAGAGTTCAACTAGAGAGAGGACAGTGATGGACACGTTGGAGAGTTTAACAGAATCCCAGGTAAGAACCTGCTTTAGGTGCTAAGTGGACATTGTGTATTTATATATATATATATATATGATGAAAAAATTTATTTTCTTGTAAAATATTCTAGAAGTTTTATTTATAACTAAAACCTGAGCTGAACTGCAGGCAGGTGATCTTAATTTGTAATTTAATCTTCATCTTCCACCAAAATTAGCACCACAAGGCTCAGTGTTTGGTACAGTCCAGTTTACTCAATCTGCCTATGCTTTGGTTGAGAAAATTAATACGATCCATAAATTATAAATATATAATCATTTAATCAGATTAAAAGCTGGTCTTACAAAACTTGTTGACTTAATGTAGAAAAGAAATGTATATATGTCTTTGGGCTACATCTTGTTAAGAACAAACTACTTTTTCATTTTCTCAATAAATAAATAAATAAATAAATAAATAAATAAATAAATGTCTGGATGGCATTCATTTGGCTTCAAGTACTAAAATAAGGAAACTTGTTGTTATCTCTGATTATATTTGTGACCGGTGTAATAGTGCCTGGTCAAATATTTTGGCATTTGGATTGATTCAAAGTCTGTGACTTCAATCATTCCGGCTTACTTTTTAGCATTTAACTGAGTTGTTTCATAACAAAGTTGTTGATTTAAACCAGTTTTAATCAGAATGTCTATATGATTGTGTTGTATTTATACAAATTCAGTGGATTTGAATATATAAACTTTACACAAAAAGCGAGGAACTGTGTGTTTTTTTTTTTTTTTTATCTCTCTTAAATTGTACTGCATTTGTAAGGAAAATACAGAAGTGTTGTACCCAAGAAGCTTGACAAACGTCTCTGCCAATGCCAAACAGTTTATGGTGGAGGCACTATGATGGTGTGGCGCAATACTAACAATAAATGCCATCTGCGTCACTGGAAAAACAACGATAGTCATCACTGGAGGCAGTCTAGGTTCATGGGAATGTCAAGATTATAACAATAATAATGCATTTTATTTATAATGCCCTTTATGTCTTGGGGCAAATGGCAAAAACAAAACCAAAACAAGCGATTCCAGTGGATAAAAAATAATTATGTAAATGAATAAATAAAAGATATTAAAACCAATATCTAAGAAAATGAACCAAAAATGTTGCTGAAAAGAAATGTCTTGATGCCTTTTGTAACCAGTCAGTGGATTGTGGTGCCCTCAGAGTGTCAGGGCGTGTCAAAGATGTGGAGCGGCAGCAGAGAAGGCCCTATTCCCACCATGGTTCTCAGTTTGGTTTTGGGTATGTGGAGCGGAGGGAGGGTGTTGTGTTTGGCAGTTCTTTGATCAAAGTGGGGCCATTTCCATAGACGCACTGGCGTATGAGAAGGGAAATCTTGAATTCAATCCTAGTGGAAATGGGAAGCCGTGAGATTCTTTGGGACTATTATAAAGGAAATAAACAGAGTTTCTAACACAACGCAAATTTTCTTTATCTTGCTAATTGCAGCTATAATAATTGATTTATTATGTTTACTACTGCCATCAAGACGAACTCATATTTGCTATTTATCATTTCTTTAAAGAGAGTTTTGTCCTTCTTGGCCTCAGATTTTCTCTGAGCAGTTCTTAATTCACTTTCATTGTCAACAAAATGATTGTTTTCTCATCAACAACTTTTCCATCAAATTTGGGCTGAAAATATGGAAGATTTCTTTTTCACTGATTATTTTTCTGCACTTCTTGCAGATAGATGACTTCCTTTCGGGGCGCCTGCCTCTGACCCTCAGCCTTGGAGCCGGGACCCACACGATGTATGTGCAGCTCCAGCTGTCGCAGAAGGTCAGGGAGCTCCAGGGGAACACGGACTCAGTGGTTCAGACCAGATGCAAACCACAAACTGCACAGGCGAACAATAGGAACCTCCTGGAGGCATCTTCTGCAGGGTCCTCCTTAGGATTCACCAGCTCACAGACTTCCTCGCCGCCCTTGCCCTCGGATCGCTCCGCATCCTCCCTCCAACGTAGCACTCAGAAACCCAGAACTTCCTTTATCTCGTCCACAAGCGTAGCACCCGAGCGCTGCATCGATCCTCCATTAGTGCGGCGCTCACAGTCTGACTGCAAACCTGCTTTGCCTTTGGACTCTACACATCCTCCATATCTACCTCCTGCAGCTACACCAGTCTGTTCATCCAGACCCACCAGTTCTGAACCAGAACCAACTTCAGCCTTCATAGAGGTCAGTGATGATACCTGTTTTCCTCTTCCAATGATTGTAGTTAACAGAAAACATCCAAAATTCACTTTTAGTTTTTTATAGATATTATTATTATTATTATTATGTTTTTTTAACAGGGAGATGTTCCTGCACATAAGTCACAGCCTCCAGGGGCGGTCATTGACAGCGTCGTGAGTCACTCTCCAGGCGTCTTCTCTGGGACGTTTTCTGGTAGGTCTTTGTAGAAACAACAGTCTGTAAATACATACAGTAGATCTTTCCAAAAGTTCTTTTCACATTTCAGGTTAGAAAAGCAAACTTTAACTAAATCTTTTGGGTTTTTATGTGATACACCAACATAAAGTAGCATAAGTGAAGGGGAAATAGTGTTTTTTTTACTAACTTAAGTCTGAAAGATATGGGTCACACATGGATTCTGTTCCGTTTATTCTGATACTTAATCAAATTTGATAAAACACCTCCAGAAGTCATTTACTTAGTAAACAGAGTCCCTTTGTGTGTAATTTAATCACGATACAGATACATGATCCATGCTGTGGAGCTGTTCAGTAAAGGCTTCAGAGTTCATTAGTGAACAAACATGAAGACCAAAGAGTGCAGCGAGCGGATCAGGGAGAAAGCTTGGGAGAAATTTGAACCAAGTTTGTGTTTAAAACATCTTATCCAGTCTATCTACTGAAATTACTGTAGAAAGATTTTGGGACGACTATTAACCCACCAACACATGGCTGTCACGTAAACTAGAAGGGGGAAGGAGAGCACATAGAGAAGCCACCAAGAGGCCCATATTCTCTCTAGAGGAACTGCAAGGACCCACAGCTCAGGAGTCAGGACTTATCATCAGGAGACCTATTGTTCATGCACTTTATGATCCTTGCCTTTAGGAATGAGCAGTGAGAAGAAAGCCATCAGAAATCCAGATGCAAAGTGCAATGCAAAAGATTATATCTAGCAAATAACTAGAACTGCATATCACCCTGAGTACGCTGTGAAATGTGGTGGGTGCATTATGCTGTGGAGATGATTTTCCTCAGTGAAAACAGGAAAGCTCTTCAGGATGATGAATTTTTCAGACTTTATTATTAAAAATGTTGATCATTTTCCATCCCCGGTGTTGCAATACATTGCGTTGATCTTTCACATAAAATCACAATAAATGACATTGATTTGTGTGGTTATGATATAAACACGTAAACTTGAATGGGTACTTTAAAAATCTGCCAAAGTTTTTTTTATTTAATCAAATTGAATTTATAAACATTGTAACAAGTTTACCAAAAAGGTGAAAGTTTACACGAACTGTTATCAAAGACCTAGCTCATCTGTATATTAATCATTAATATTTCTAATGATGTCCAATCCTATCAGGGACTCTGGCCCCGTGCAGTCATGGAGGCATCAGTCATCCTCGTCGCGGCATCGCCATCATTCTCCAAATCCTCAACGACTTGCTCAGAGCCGCCTGCCACCACCAGGGGGCGCTGCTACCTCCTTTATGTAGCGAGTGCACTGCCTCAAACCGTCCAGACAGCCATCTCACCGCAGAGGATCCCTGCATGGGAAGAAACAGACAACCATCAACCCAAAGCACAGAGCGCAGCGGTAAACTGACATGGTGTATTTGATGCACAATTCAGTATTCTGAGCCACTGTTTTATTGTTGTCAAATTATAACAAATGTCGTCTGAAAGCATTTTTTTTTTTTTTTTTTTTTTAGACAAACCGGTCCAGTTTAGACTCAATGTCAATTTGTATTAATTCCTTTTATTCCAACACTATCCAATCATCTATGTAATTGCAGATTTAAAGACATTATTTTGAATATTATTGTAAGAGTTTCAGCTAAAGTGTTCAATTAGTCCACTTTCCAACAGAAATGTGTAAACAAATTCAAAAATTTCCACCAGAATGAGATACACTTCATTTATATAT